>JAHKKF010525830.1:0-16513 GCA_019740295.1 Labeo calbasu
TATTAACTTTTAATAAACTTTTAATTATTAACTTAATACATCCTTGGTGAATAAAAGTATTAATTTCTTAAAAAAAAAAAAAAAAAAAAAAAAAAACAATAAAAATGTACTGACCCCAAACTTTTGAACGGTAGTGTATATAAAAATGTATATACTTTTAACTGCTAGCTCTGCAATGCATGTCTACGACTTTAGACATGTACTACGCATTACGTAATCATGTTTGAAAGGTCATGCATGGTTAGTTCCTCATCTGTGTACTCCTGTTCAAAAAGGTAGGGTAGGGCGAAAAACTCAATTTTGTTTTCTCCTCCAACTTCAGAATCGTCCAACATTGTTTTTGGGCTTTGACTTTATTTGCACGTTTGCTTTCTGGGTTGGTACTTCCGCCTACATCACACATGACCTTTCCAACATCACTAGCTAGTGCTAATGCAAGACGAGCTATTGTGGTTAAAAAAAAAAAAAGTATATACATTTTTTTTTGTTTGTTTATTTTTTAGAAAATGACCGATTGTTTCGCTAGATAAGACCCTTATTCCTCGGCTGGGATCGTGTAGAGCCCTTTGAAACTGCAATGAAATTGCACTTTGAACCTTCAACCTGTTGGCTCCTATTGAAGTCCACTATTTGGATAAAAATCCTGGAATGCTTTCCTCAAAACCTTAATTTCTTTTAAACTGAAGAAAGAAAGACATGAACATCTTGGATGACATGAGAGTGAGAAAATTCCGTGAACTAATCCTGTATGTGCATTTATATGCATTTATATTGTCTATGGAAGGCATAAAATGTTAGTCCAATCATATTCCTCGGCCTACATGCCATTCAATGTATGTATTTGCATACATCCATGCACTCCGTTTGCGCAGACATCATCAGCGCATTCCATTAAGCTATTGCAGACTGAGCGAGAATGGAAGCTGTAATTATTGTAATAATATGCGCATTGTACTGTAATGTTTTCTTACCACTGAATGAGACATGAGGTTTTCTGCATTCAGTGCTCCACCAACGCTGTTTCTCATCGTGTCACTGGTTAGCCTCTGGTCAGCCTGTACGCTTTAATGTGTTTTGGAGAAGGTGTGGCTTTGGAGAGTGATTTGCAGGAAGGGTGGAAACTTATGCTTTTAAAGCTAGCTTGCTATTGCTTAGTCTCAGCCTCGGACATCATGCCCGTGGGTCACTGGCTGAATGTCTGATGCATATGTGATGCATATCACAAAATTCGAAACACTTCAGGAGTCGTCAATGGTTGAATTATACAGGATTCCTGGGAGAAGTGTGTATTGTGTTCTTTAATGTCATGCTTGAAAACAAAGATGCCGTGACGGCAAAATCCCTTATGAAAGAAGAAAGCCGTTGTGTTTACAGCTGTGACAATGAGGGCTTATCAGGATCAACAAAATGTTTGATTTTCAAAAGTATGTAAAATATTTAAAGTTTGCACCTTATAATCTTTAAAATATGTCCAAGAGTTTATTGTGGGGACTAGGGCTGTCACTAATGATTATTTTGGTAATAGAGTAATCTGTCGATTATTCTGACGATTAATCAAGTAATCAGATAATTAATTTTTTGTAGTAATAAAAATAGACCTAAGTGAACAATAGCCTTTAAAATGACTTAAAATATATATATATAATGGCAATGAGGTAATAATAATTCATTCAAATAAAGTATCAAAGCAAGTAATCATACGGTTTTATTAAACAAAACTGTTATATAATGTGTAAACAAAAGAGCTAATGTGCATTACGCATTCTAACAAATGACTGATGATTGTTCTAATTTGTTTAATATTGACTCAACATTTAATTCAAATGTCCACTTTCTTTAATATTTGGCCATTTCTTTATTATAGAAAAGCTATAGCCACTGTAATTTCTTGAATATGTGTACCTTAAAACGAGTAAACTGAGGGTTTAAACTTACTTACACTTACAAAATGGCGCAGCAAAAAATGAAACGTGATTGGTTGCTTTACCTGTCCGTCATATTGGTTCGGACCACTTGCGTTTCCTGCCAAAAAAATGCTTTTGAAAAAAGGCTTTTACCTTGTATGCTCAACAAGGCTGCATTTATTTGATTGAGTTAAAAACTGTAATTTTGTTTTAAAAAATATACTTTATACCTGTGATTTTCTTAAGTCTTCAGTGTCACATGATCCTTCAGGATTTATTCTAACAAAATATTTCATGTTGAAGATTTTTTTGGTGAATGGAAAGTTCAAAATAGCAGTTTTATAAAATATAATTTCGTGTTTGCCCGATTTGGTTTAAAACAGGATTAAATTTAATCCAATTAAGCATAAAGGCATTTCTAATCATGTATAAAGGCTAACTGCTGGATTTGTGTGCATAAGGAAGTCCTCAGGAATTAATTTTGGAGTATTCCCGGCAGTTGTGTTACCTGATATTCAGCTTTCATCAAGAACACTACCTCAGGCCAGGGTGGTTATGCTTGGCAAGTGTTTGAAGTGGCAAGTAATTCCTGCAGCCTATTAATAAACATATGTTTGGCTTGTGTACAGTACATAATTTGATTGACACTTTTTTATTTTTTACTTCTAGTGTGTAGTCATGCTTTGTTGACTGTGTAAATGAAACACATTTTTTCTTGTATAGATGCCACACCTGTTAAACTCATGTGACCAGGAACAACAGATACTGACATTGTCAGCTGCTTTGAAGCATCTGCCACATCTGCATATTTGTGAATGTGAAGGCACCCAGATTATTTTTAGAGCGGTTTGAATCATAGTAAACAAATGAAAGATTATGTAAAGCATTTCTGCTCTGAAAAATGACATTTCAGCTTACTTTTGTCCACTTTTTCACAGGTCTGTGGTACTACGTGGAAGAAAGTGACCACCCCTGCCTCACTCTCATTGGCTCGCCAAATTTTGGCTACCGCTCCGTGCACAGGGATCTGGAGGCTCAGATTGCTATAGTAACAGAGAATGAGGAACTCCAGATGCAACTGCAACAGGTTGGACTTCCTCTGCATGACTGTTTCCTAAAGTACCCCACGATGTAACCCATAAATCTTGCATTTTAATGGCTGTTAGTGCTAACTATGATATAAATGGCTGGTCGTTTTGTAAGGGCTTACAGGAAACAGAGCTGTGCTCAACACATTGAATCAAGTAATTTGTTTTATTGCAGTCAAAACAAGATAATGACTGTAGACCTAGTTATGTTATCACCCTGCTCAATGAGTCTTTAATGGGCACCGTATTTTGATTATGGAATAATTCAGTATTAGCAGGTTGTCCGTAATTCAACAGCTTTTCTTGTGCTTGAAAGCAAGGGAGTTTATCTTTCATATCTCAAACTGCTTTACACATAAAGGACATGCTGTAAGCATTAATCTTTACTGGCTGTTCTGGGAACAGAGGCTACAATAAAGTCTGGTTAATTTGAATGTCATCAGCTTTTATAGTTTGTGAAATGTAAGATTCCTGTAATCTTCACTTATCAGGTGATAAAAGATCAGCTTAAATCAGTTCTTTAGTAATCTTTACGAGAAAAGCACTGAGATGACATAACACTCGAGATAGAGAGATTTTAAAGTGATTGTGCAAGTGAAATCTTGTTTTCTGTGTTGTCTAGGAGCAAGAGGTGTTGTACCAGAGCTCGACGCAAGTGTCAAACTCCACGTTTAATCAGCCAGACCGCCATGTAAAGCTGTGGGTGAAACTGGTTACTCCACTCATCAAGAACTTCTTCTAAAGTTCACCGGGCCTGAGGTGATGGACATCTCACTGTCTGTGACAGGTCGGTTGCTGACGTACCTTTGAAGCACATTTTAAACCTAGGCATACAGAAGATCAGACTTATTATAGTGTTAGTGGTAGTTTCAGACATGAGCAATTCCTCCTGGAAAATCCATCTTAAGATGGTATCTGCATTTTGGAATACAGAAGCCGCTTATTAGCCAGGCCAAACTGGCTATTATCTGGTCCAAGCTGGGTATTAGCTAAACCAAGCTGGTTGTTAGCTGGTCGATCACCGACCTTGTTCCAAAAACCATCTTGACCACCTTAAAGTCAACATGAACCTTATTTACCGTCTTAATACTTGACCCTGGTCTTATTGTAAATGATTTACTGGTGGCTGTTATTCCAAACAAAACATTTTCATCCTGATCTTTCATCAAATGTAATAACTTGCACTTCCTGTTCCTTTTCTACTAACGTCACCTAGGCTGAGAGCACTATTGAACCGGGGTAACCAAAGCTTAACTAACTATTTAGTCTCTGTTTAGGTTGCATTCGTTGACATGAAATGAAAGTTGAACTTATTTATCTTCTAAATGCATGTTATACAGTTGCAGTCAAAAGTATTCAACCCCCTTTGACCTGCAAGACGTTTTACTGCAGAGAATAAAATTTTATGAAAACAATTCAACAAACGCATCAGTAAACTATCGGAGAAAATTTATTAATACACATTTGAGTGATTCTGAGAACGATGATGTCGGGAGTTGCATTGCAATATAAATATTTGAGGCTCTCTTTATGAATGGGCCTTTGAATCATTGATTCACGCGATTCTTTCAAAACATTAATTCATTCAGAAACTAAACACCACTGTGTTGCTCTGAGACGTGCAACAGTTCTTATATGGCTTTAAAGGTAATATGTTCTCTGCAAAATTGAGCAAATACATATAATATTGTGTTTAAAAATAACACAATATCCACTTCTTATTTACTGTTGTAAAAAAAAAAAAAAAATCACATTTAAGCATGTGATACATTGGGACAAAATCAGCACTCATGTCATGTTGTTCTTGCTGCCAGTGTGATATGTGATGTATATATAAATATGTATAAATACACATATAGGGGCATTTTTTTGATGTACACATCTGGGGGCAGGGCCAGTGCGTTAAACATGTTTAAATATTTGAATCACATTATTTTTCGTAATTAATTAACACGTTAAACTGACAGCCCTAATAAATATACATCATCTATATGAAAATAACTGAGATGACCTAAAGAACACAGATAAACCATATACACACGATTGTGTGTTGATTCTCATCGTGTTTAATCAAACCAAACATTTCTTTCTGCATTTTATTCAGCTACAACCACAGCTGAATGCCTTTTCTTCTGGTGTCGAAAAACGAATCGCACAAGTTTTCATTTTCAAATATCGCCAATACCAGTATATAGCAACAGCCCTAATTAACACGATAACGATATTTCATTTTTGATATTTCATTATCATTATGGAATTATTGTTAGCTCATATTAACCAGTGATGGATATCAATGTTAAAGGAAAAGTCCACTTCCAGAACAACAATTTACAAATAATGTACTCACCCCCTTGTCATCCACGATGTTCATGTCTTTCTTTCTTCAGTTGTAAAGAAATTGTTTTTTGAGGAAAACATTTCAGCATTTTTCTCCATATAATTGACTGATATGGTGCCCCGATTTTGAACTTCCAAAATTCAGCTTAAATGCGGCTTCAAACGATCCCAAATGCGGTTATAAACGATCCCAGCCGAGGAAGAAGCTTCCTATCTAGCGTAACTATCAGTTATTTTAATAAAAAATAACAATTTTTAATGCCAAACGCTCATCTTGTCTGACTCTGCCTGGACTGTTTTTGTTCCGGTTCATGACAGTTAGGATATGTCGAAAAACTCCCATCTCATGTTCTCCCTTAATTTCGAAATCGTCCTATATCGCTGTTTTACCTTTTTTGTTAAGGGTGTTTGATCTTTGCATGTTCACTTTGCAAAGACTGGGTTGGTACTTCTGTAGCAACGTGGGATGATTTTGAAATGATTTTTGAAGTTGAAGGAGAAAATACAATCTGAGTTTTTCGACATACCCTAAGTGTCTTGAGGCAGAATACACAGAGTTCAGGGAGAGAAAGGCAAGACGAGCGTTTGAGGTTAAAAAGTATTTAAATTGTAAAAAAAAATTTAACCGATCGTTTCACTAGATAAGACCCTGGGATTGTTTACAACTGCATTTAGGGTCATTTGAAGCGTGAGTACATTATATGTGTATCTTTGTTTTGGAAGTAGACTTCTGTAAAATTTTACAGTTTTAGCAAATTTAAGTTCACTAACAGTGACTTCACAATCCACCTACTTCTTTTTGGTTGATTGTCCTGTTTCATATGCTAATGTGTCATATTACTAAAATGAAACAGGTTGCAAATGGCTATTCATGTTGACTTTGGCTAGGCTAGTAACCCGCTCGCATCTTAATCCGGGTTTTCCAGCAGGAATGGGTTCGGTGGTATGGGGTATTATGTGCATTTCATTATGTTGAAGCATAAATGAGCCACTCGCATGAAATGCTGCGAAGGTACTAGCCCGAGGCAAACAAAAACAGCATTCAGCATTTTTATTCTGCTTCCAAACGAATGACTTGGCTCTCTTGCGCTCAGTATAGTCAGACTTTCCCCGAAGATGGATATACAAAACCCCAGCTTGCCAGACAGCGGGTTCTGAAGAATTTACATTGTCACTCCAGTGGTTCCTTCAGCCCAAATCCCCGTCACACGGCCCAGCGTAGAGCTAGCATGGTCAGACCACAGCATGAATCTGACCATTCCAGTGCTGTCAGGCTCAGACTGCTCAGCAGACTTCAGCTGCACTGGCAGTGACCTTCGTGAGCCCTCCGTCGCTAACATCTGGAGTCCGTTACGGCTGCTTTCTCTGCGTGCAGTACGATTCCTTCCCTTTCCTCCATTTGATTGCTAACATTCTGTCTCACTTGCTAAATGTCACGATTTAAGATTATTTTTAACTTTGAGCCAAAGCCTTTGGTATTAACAAAATGAAGTGGTTTGCACATAAATGAAAATCGAACTAAGCCGAAAGGTTTCTGCCTCTTTTCCAAGCATTTATTATGGCAGCACACACAAAATCAGCTATTCCTTTGCTTGTCAATTAAATATTTTGATGTTTTCAGCTATTAATTTGAGCGTACAGTGTTCCAAAACACTTAAGAATGTTAAAAAAAGTGCTGTTAAATTAGACACAATATCAACCAAAACACTTTTCTCAGATGTAGCTGTGTTTTTTCTCAGCCATTTTTTAAGTGACTTGTAGCTAGTTGGTCTTAACAGGATAGTTCATGCAAAAATACACATTTTCCCATGATTTAGTCACCCACAAGCCATTCTAGGTGTATATGATTTTCTTCTTTCTGACGAATACAATCTCTTCCAAGATTTATAAGATTTATAAGAAGTCAATTAAGTGCATCCATTCATCATTAAAAGTGCTCCACATGGCTCCGCGGGGTTAATAAAGGCCTTCTGAAGTGAATCAGTGTGTTTGTGCAAGAAAAATATCCATCGTTAAGACTTTATAAAACACAATCTCTAACACATACACAAAAGAGAAGTATTGAGAAAGAGTCATTTACAGCAAAGGAAACCCCGTCTCCTCTTGGCTTATATTGTAATGACATTTTTCATTACAAATCCTTGATTTGTACTTCTAATTCATGACCAGTGTTTTGTTTTGCTCTCTCCACTGCGTTTCCACCGCGTTCACCTACATCCTACGTCATCCGCTGGGACGGCACTGTCTCATGAACGCACACTCTAAAAAATGCTGGGTTAAAAACAACCCAACTTGGGTTATTTGGCAACCCAGCTCTGGGTAAATACTGGACAGAACACATGCTGGGTTAATTTGACTCAGCTGGTTGGTTTAAATGTTTTTACCAAACATGCTGGGTTATTTAAATCAACTATTGTTTAAAAATGATTATATTGCTGGCTTAAAATGGACTGGAACTTATAAAAAAAAAACACACGGAATTTATTAGAGGGAACAGCAATAATCAAAAAATGAACATTTATTAACCAAGAACACATGGACAAAATACAAGACAAAATCAGTTTATTTGGGTGAATACAGCATGGTTTACAATACTACGTACATTTAAACTCGTTTAACAAGCATTTTAGACATTTTAGTGTTTTCAACCATTCTCTGTAATCGCTTTTTACCGAAATAGCGCTAATTCTCATGCCGGTATGTCGCCGAAATCTGAGCCGGTGATGGGCTGCTGTTCACCGGTTAAACAGCGAACTTCAGACCGCGGCCTCGCGTTTCGCTCGTAGCTGAAAGATGTCATGACTGACTCCAAGAACTGCCCATAAACAAACAGTATTGACATTAGAGAGCATATTTTAAGATAAAACTCAACTACAATAACGAATAAAATCCATTTATTTTATGCAAGACAAATAGCGATTCCACCTTGTGAAACAACCGCTGCTAATGCAGCTGACTGACATCTCGTCCTTATGTTGCGTCGCGTTGCGTAAAATAATACTATGTAAAGCACAGTAAAGTCTTTATAAATGAAATAAAATGTTGAGAACCAATCTCTCCTTTTTTTTTCTTTCCTGTAAACTCGTCCTGTTTCGTCAGCGGTTGGATAGGAAAAATAACCCAGCGTTAAAAATGACCCAGCAGCTTAGTTACAGAAAAACTACTCTGCATCTGGGTAAAAAAAATTGTAAAAAATTAAAAATTAACCCAATAAAATGACTCAACAAGTTGAACCAAGCATTTGGGTTAAAAGAAATAAATAAATAACCCAGCACCTATGTAAAACTATTATAAATAACCCAATAAATTGACCCAGCGGGCTGAACCCAGCGTTTGGGTTAAAATAATCCAGCATTAAAAGTTTGACTGAAGTGTCCAAATACTTTCGGTGGGGGTAGTGTTGCTGTAGTATTTATGGCCATGTCGAAAGCCATTCTACAGAATTGCAGGGATATTTCTCAAAAATAAGTGCGGAACAGTCACTTACCAGGAAGAATCCCTTTATTATCTCTTCGTTGGTGAATCACATTTCTGGAGAAATGATGTTAAAAAACTTCCAGTCAGTACTTGAAAAGAGTGTATTGTATTTCTAAAGTTATCCAAATATAAAGAAAATTATGCAATAATGGCGTACAATAGCTAATTATGGCTTGCAGTCCTACAAAGCAGGGTTGTCTGTAGTCGAGAGAAGTTTGAGTTCACAATCATTTACTGTACTTAGTGCTCACTCTGCCCTCTAGTGATTATTAAAATGCATTACCGTAAAACCAGATTACTTTTTTTAACAGTGCGTTTTCACATCACTATATTAAATATATTAAACTATCGTGTGCTACTGACATGAATGGTACCTCAAATTGAGCATCTTATTGAAATTATTTCGAAAATGTAGAAATCTAGGTTGTTATTCACCAAGGACACATTTGATCAGAAGTGACAGACATTTATAATATTGCAAGTCATTTCTATTTTTAAATAATTGCGCTTTTTACATTTTAAAATGTATTGGCTTGGAAAACTATTTTAACTTCTTATATTTTTTAACCACTATGTTTTACAATGCTACTGTTATTACTGTTTTTTGATCATATTTTGTTTGTTTTTTTCCAGATGAAAACTGGGACTGTGCGTGTGTGCTTGTACATGATGCATTTGCAAATATTGCTGGTTTCCTGGATGCAGATTGCTATGATAAACATGACTGTCCCAGCTCCAGTGACGTTAGAAACCACTTCGTGCTGTTAGATTCAATAACACTCATTCTGCTTCTCACATCCTCATTGTTACAAGAGAATGCATGTAAATCCAGTATACAGTATTTGCTGCCAGTGTGATAGACATGTATTTGTAAGCAGTATGGCAGATATGAACATTTTTCCCATCAGTTTGATATGCAGTGTGTCTAACATTTACATGTACATATTTTAGTTAATTTAATTTTTTTTCTGTAAAAATTTGATTTGTATTTTGTCACTTTAATGAGATGCCGTTCAACAAAAACCCTTTCCATTTCTACTTCATTTCCATTGTACTTTACTGCATTGTTTTTGGTTTAAAATATCAAAAGCAGTTTGAATATTCTTTTCATTAACAAGGTCAATGATATTAAGTTGATCTGGCACATTTCAGCAACCCTCAGTTACCTCAGTCGTATGTAAAATTTCAGTTTCCCTGAAACCTATAGAAGCTTGGTTTCGCTAAAGGGTGAATTGTGAGAGATAAAGTTCAGAATTTGGAATTCTGAAACAAGCGTTCCGAAAAAGTAGGAATTCTGAGTTTATCTGGCAATTCTGACTTTAGAATTCCACATTTATAGTTTACAATTCAGACTCAGAATTGTAAGGAAATAAAGTCTGAATTATTAGATAAATTCAAATTACCTTTATTTTGTGGTGCAAATGGTCTTCTAAAAAACTGGAAACCCCCATTAAGGGTGTCACTGTTCATTTTTTGTTGGATTGTCTGTTTACACTCCAATCTTTATAAAGTTCATAATTGCTCATCAATGATGCTCACTAGTTATACACAAGAATATGATTTTAATAATTAGCTTCAAATCCTTTACACAGAAAACCTGGAATGGGTTTGAGCACCACTGTATTTATTTGAGTGAATATTCACTTATTTAAAGGTACAACTGCAGAATTCAGCTGGTTAGCAGAAGTTTAAAAAAAACTGTTGGTTTTGTAATAAAAACTGCAGTACTACCCTTTTCCTGAGAACGTTTTGATTTTGGTGCCAACGCGCATGGAGCGAGAGCGTTTGCTTATTTATAAGGTTCATTAACATATTGAGACCAGATGACTTTTTTGTTGTTCTTCTTTTGTGACTTACATCTAACTGGATTTAAATGTCACGAACGACAGCGTTTGGAATAGACTTTCGAACGGTCCCGTTTCCAGCTCTTTCAGCCAGAAATGCTACCTGAGTGAGATGAGGCCTTAAAGCCACGTCATCTAACGCACAAATTACAAAAATGGCCAAAAATGTATTATATAAAAAGTTTTTTTTCTCAATGTGAAGTGGTTTTTAAGAATAAAAAGTTTAAAAAGTCATGGTTGAGTGAGTTATTTTATGTTAAATACAGCCGTGTGACCTTTGCTCAAATCCACAGTAAAGCCGTTTTTGGTTATTTTCAGTAAATGTTGATATACTGAGAAGCTTAATGTCTTTCCAAGTTCATTAAGAGACCGCAAATGAAGACGGGAGAGTAAGCTTGTTAAAGTTAAAGTGTCATCGGATGCCCATTTTCCACAAGTTGGTATGATTTTTTCAAGTCTTCATTAGAGTTGGGCGATATGGGCAAAAAAAATAATCACGATAATTTTTTCATATCAGTCGATATCGATAATGTCAAATCTTTATTTCTTTCAAGTTTAAAGTCAGATTTTTGCTCCAAAGTAAAAGTTGTAGAAACCAGACCATTTTCCTTAACAATATAAATATCTAAATAGAAAAATTCATTTCTGCATGTTCTGAGTTATATTGTTTCAAGAAACAGGTTTGGGTTGTATGATAATAATAATAATAATAATATCATTTTTTTTTGTCTCTTAGAAATGCACATTTGATAGTAGCTTGAGGATGCAGAGGTAAATTTTTGTTCATTATCAATCAGTAACATCTGCAAAAATTGTAGCAACCTCAGTTTCATATGGTTAAATTTATTCTGACCGGGTTTTTTTTGTTGTTGTTGTTGTTTTTTAATTAAGTATTGGTCTCCCATAGTAGCAAGCATACATTTTAAATCATTTTAAACAGTTAAAACCACACATAACGGTACCTCAATACCATGGTAAAAACATAACTACATGGTTTTATAGGTAGCCTATTTGTATGAGAATCGGTAGTCTAAAAACATTCTGTATAAATGCACACATGCTATAGCTTAAACACAAATACATACATACTAAAAATATATACTATTACTTCTCTAATAAAATTCAATGTGAATATACCACATTGCTGCCACAATACCACGGTGCAGTGAGTGTTACTACAGTAAATCCATGGTAAATGATGGCGATGTGTATATTGAAAAGCATTCTGACTGTTCCGTTGCACACAGCTTTGAATCACAGAGTTGTGTTCATCGCTGAAATCAAGTGTTTCACACTGGATCTCACAGCGCTTTAGTGCTCACGTGACGGAGCCGTTCACATATGGCGTCTTTTGGGCGCTCAAGTTCGTTATTTCAAATGTAGGCGCGCGATAGCTGCGCTCACAACGGAAGCGACGCATCGAGATAATAAATGCATCTTGTCTAGTGAGCTCGCGCAGCGCGGGAGTTTGAACTTTGGTCCAAGCAGATAAACGGTCCGTGTGGCGCGATTCAAATGGGTTGCACTGTTTCGTTCCGCTTTTGGCACATACAAGTTATATTGATAACATTTATCTAACTCTTCATATCGTTTTATCGAGGAAAATTATATCGCAATAATTATCGTTATCAAATTGTCTTCATGAAATTTCTGCTTTATTAAAATTCCTCAATTGTCTTATAAAACGACTTTTTACCTTATAAAACAGCTCTGTTCACAGCGATCCGTTTCAGTGCATGTCTCTTTAAATGCTAATGAGCTACTGCTCACTCCGCCCCTCTTTTCTGTTTGTTGTGTATTCTGTGGCGCTAATCCACTGCGTTCCCAGTGGCTCTGATGTCAGGAGAAAATAAAGTCTGTCCTATGTTCATTTTTACATCCAAGTACAAACCTGCATTGCTTATAAGACATTGTTGCTACAGCTGCTTGAGCACAGAGAACATGGCAGACAGTCTACAATTGGCTGAGGGTGGGAATATGCAAATGTAATGGGCAGGACCTGAGCAATATGACATCATAATGATCAGAAAACCAAAACAGACTGTTTGTGTTTTTTGGGGATTAAAAATAAAAGTGAATGGATTTTTATCATTGTAGGGTGCTTGTGTCACATGTAAACATGTAAAAGAATTTTGCATTCGAAATACTCTATAAAAAATTCTATTCAAAGCTCAATCATTTCAGTTTTATTTTAAGCACAAGATTACATAGCAATGGTGAAATAAACTCAACAGGTCAAAACCTTTTCTTCACCCTGTTACTTTTGCACAAAGTATATTTTGACAATAAAAAATAAAACAACCTATATGTTTAAATATGTACAGCATTGATAAATTAGTATTTAAAAGTTTTCTCTCAACAGTGCATATAAAGCAAAAAAAAAGTGGTTTTGGGGGGCTTTCGTATGTGTTAATTTAACCAGTAACATTTGAGGTGGTAAAATACAAAACATAGTAAAAATAAACTCTTAAGTCAGTAGTTTAATTTTTGAAATTTTTTCATAAATATTAACCAAACTTGCTGAAATGTTTTTGGATTTCACAGTCTTTCAAGGCCACCTATTTTCAATAAAACACTGTTTTAAGACCAAACAGTATTAAAATTAAAAACAGAATTCATTTTATGAATCAGAAAAGCAGTCAACTTCAGTTTTCAAGACAGTGTAATATGGAGTGGGACTGAAAGACAAACTTTGGCAAAATGTGAAAAATGTCTAGCCAACAACAACAAAAAAAAAACATAAATATGACAGCAGATCAGAAACAAATTGAAAAACAAAGTTAGAAAATTTCAAACAAAACGCCAAATCTCTCCCAGATATTTACAGTCCATAGCAGTGTAAAAAATAGGTGCACAATTAGCATTTTATATGTATCAAAGCACAAAAAGGGAACGGTTGTGTCTGCAGCAAGCTTACAAAAGGTCAGTGAGATCCACATTCAGTCAGACCTGCTGATTTGAGATGATGATGATGATGATGGATGTGAGGACTCAATGTTTATTCATGAGAATTACAATTATATAATGTCACACTACTTCCCAGAAAAACCAACTGCATGATAACCTTCGAAACTCCAGGTCATTCCTGAGATAAAAATCGCTCCAATCCAGCGTTATGGCTTCCGTTTATAAATCGCAACTTTTCCAGGTCCATGTACAAACATCCTTTTGCAGCTCTACTGTCTCTTCAGAGATGAAGCTTTCTTCTTCCTGGCAGCAAGCATCTCATAGAAAGGATCTCTGCTTATGGCAGCCCTGGAGACAATGATAAAGGGAGAAAATAATTATTTTGCATAGTTTTTTTTTTTACTTTCAGCATGTGTTTGAGCTATCTAGAACTATTATATTATATTGATGTGGGGGAAAAAAACCCCTAAATATTCTTAATTGCACATTTTTATAAACAGATTTTAAAAAGTGTAAATAATTTTAACTTATTATTCAAAAATGTAAAAGGTTACTAGGATAAAACAGCATCAGTGCAAACACAAAATAAAAAAGTGACATTTATCTACAAAAAAAAACTACTCGTTGATCTATCTAGGAAATTTCCACCATCTACAAACTGTTTTTGCTATTATATCAGTGTTGGGAAAAAATAATATTTTTTAATTGCACATTTTTATAAACTGATTTTTCAAAAAAGTATAAATAATTTTAAATAATTATTCTAACATGTAAAAGGTTGCTAGGATTAAAAAGCAGTAGTGCAAAAATTACAATAAAATAAAGGGATAATATTTAATTTTTCTACAATTAAAAAAAAAAACCTCATAGAAAGAGTCCCTGCTCAATATTAATCTATATAGGAAATTTCCACCATTTACAAACTATTTTTGCTATTATATCAATGTTGGAAAACTTATATTTTTAACTGAACATTTTTATAAATAAATAGATTTTTTTTTTTTTAAGTATAAATAATTTTAAATTATTATTCTAAAATAAAAAAGGATCAGTGCAAAAAAAGAAAATCTAAATAAAATAAAAAATAATAATATCTATTTTTTTTATAATTAAAAAAAAAGTTCCTGCTCAATGCAGATCTAGGACATTTCCACCATTACAAATTACTCTCAAAATTCCAGTGTTATTGTAGTATAATTTATATACTGTTGAAAGATTTTCTCATATTTTGAATGTTTTTATTTTAAATTTTTTTTGTTTGTTTTATAATATACTTGTATCTTATATTGTATTTCAAATAATAAACAATTTTAACAGTTTAGGTGTAGACAGTGTAACTTCCATATTTTATGTTTATTATTAACATTTGAGAAATACACAGCGAAGTGTTTTAAATATAAATAAACGTAAATTTAAAATGTAAAAAAAAATTACATTTAAAAACAATTAAATAAAAAAAATATATATAATAACAATAACAATAATAATAATAATAATAATAATAATATATTCAAAACATGCCCCTAAAGATTTTTGAGCAAAAAAGTTCATTTCAGAAACTGAATTTGAACTCTGGGTTTAAGTCAAATCTTTGTCAAAATGCAAATTCTGTCAGGTCAAGATGAGAGGAAGTCTTACTTGATGCTTTTGATCCACTCGTCTTTCTCCTCTGTTGTCGGTGCTGAGATGCGGTAGAACGTGTGGTTTCCTTCCACAACGCGTCCATCTGCTTCAGTCTTACAGGCCTTGATGACCTGATCCTTGTTGTCTGGGATGAAGAGTTCAAAGCAGTTCTGTGTAAAGAGAGCTACTTTAGAAGAGGCTTTTATCCAGAGGAACTTTCAGTACATTAATCACAAGGATATTTCACTGGAGCAAACTGAGGTTACCAGAACAATGAAGCCACTGTATGAGAAAGACTTTAGCAAACCAGAACCTTTGTGCTAATTACAAGCACTAAAAGCACACACAAAAAAAACATCCGTATTTTCAAACACACATATTTTCAAAGTCATCTAGTACATTGTCTGAACAAATAGGGTTGCTAGGATGAAAAGAAACAACAACAACAAATATTATTATTATACAACTTAAAAGAGAAAATAAAACTAAACAAAAAAGAAAAAATAAAATAATCTAGAAAAGAACATAAAGCAAAATATTAATCAAATCACTGCTAAAAAAGAATAATAATGTAATAATAATATCAATATCAACCATACTAACAATATTACAATACAACAATAATAAATAACTTACAATAAACAATAATTATTAACTAATTATTAAATAATAATAACTTAAAATGGAGGATAAAACAAAAAATATAAATATAAAAATATACTAATGTTAAATAAAAATATTTTAAAATATACTCTTAATATTAATTAATATTACTATATAAATAAAAAACAAGCACATTAAATCAACCCACTGTTGAAAAAATATTAAAATAAATAATTAAAATAAAAGCACAATGCTAATTAAACCACTGTTGCTAAAACAATTATAAATATTAATATAAATATAAAAATATACAAATGTTAAATAAAGATATTTTAAAATATAAAAAATATTAACCTTAATATTAATATTGAAATAAAAAATACAAGCATGTTAATCAAACACTGACATAAAAATATCAAAATAATAAGAAAACAATGCACAGTGTTAATCAAACCACTGTTGCTAAAACAATTAAAAATAATAATATAAATACAAATGTATGCAATTGTTAAATAAAAATATTTTCAAATATAAAAGTATTAAACTTTTAAGCACATGTTAATCAAATTATTGATGGAAAAATCATAATAATAAAAAAACAATGCACAATGCTAATCAAACCACTGTTGCTAAAACAATTATAAATAATAATCTAACAATAATAACAATATTATAATATAACATTATAATATTAAATGCCACACAACAAATAATATTTATTAAGGGATAT
>JAHKKF010525837.1:0-20639 GCA_019740295.1 Labeo calbasu
AAAAAAAAAAAAAAAAAAAGAAACAATAAAAATGTACTGACCCCAAACTTTTGAACAGTAGTGTATCTTTAAACTTATGACATCATATTGTAAAATAATTAAGAAATATTTAAAATTCTGCACCATTTTAATGTCACCAATTAGGTGTCAGCCGATTATTAGCGCCGATATTAAGCATTTTAATTGTTATCGGTATTGGTCACTTTCAAAGCCAATGTGCCCGTAAAGAAAGCTTTTGTTAGAGCCCTTGTTATTCTTAATTTTGACATTAATTTAAATTTTTACACCAGACATATATATCAGTTCAAAATGAATCGGTCTACCTGATCTGTAATAATTGGTATCGCCATCGGACCTGAAAAACACGTATCGTTCGACCATTATCACTAATCAGCAAATTTATGAGACTGAGCATGTGAATTATTTTGTAAAAGTGAAGCACGAGATGCGTTTTGGAACATTCTCAGTATTAGTAATACTGGATAACATGATCAGTAGGTTTTAGACACATAAATGATTATTTTTATGTGCTAACAGACAAAATCACATGCACTCACACATTCACACTCTCTTTGTGAGCGTTGTTATCATTAGATATACCTAAAGGAGATTCAGGTGGCCAGATGTCCTTTATTTCCTCTCTGGACATGTTTAATTTGATGAAGCAGATAGTGTTCCTGCGTCTGCAGGGAGCGGCCGGAGAGAGGAGATTATTAGCTCAAACTGAAACCACCTGAATATACTGCACAGCAGACTCCTGTGTGTGTTCAAATGTTGAACCACCAGTGATCTGCAGCAATAGATGAAGATGAAGGGAGATGAAAAGTGCATGTGAAGGGCCTGTCTGGAATGATGATCCGACTTACACTGACCTTCCGGGGTAATGTTGAGGTGAAAAAAAGGGGGTTGAGAACAAGGTAGGAGAAACTGAGCATGTGTGTCAGGGATACATAAAGACCAAGGATATGTTTGCAATTGCGTACGAGTATGCCATCACTTTTTCTGCAGCATGCAGTATGTACTTTCCGTATGCTTGAATTTTTGGGAAATATTGTGCAGGGTACAACCAAAGCACACATGGTATTATTTTCTTATGGAGGACCAAACCTGCCGAAAAATAAATAAATAAATAAAATAAAATAATTTAGGTAATTTATATGAATAAGTGAGTCAAATGTAAAAATAATTACTGAAAAAAATAATAAAGAAAGTAAAATCATAATCAAAAATGTATTCAGGATAAAATTTTAATACAAATGAATGATATTTATTTTATCAAATCATTTATACTTTTATTTATTTTCCTTTTAGTACATTCATTTAAACTACCAGTGAAAAGTTTTTGAACAGTAAGAATTTTAATGTTTTTAAATAAGTGTCTTTTGCTAACCAAGCCTGCATTTATTTGATCCAAAGCAAAAACTGTACAATTTTTAAATATTTTACTATTTAATAGCTTTTCTATTTAAATATATTTTAAAATGTAATTTATTCCTGTGATTTTAAAGCTGAATTTTAGCATCATTACTATTCATCAAAGAAACCTGAAAAAATTCTACTGAATGATTTCTGAAGGATCATGTGTAGTACTGATGCTGAAAATTTAGCTTTGATCACAGAAATAAACTACATTTTAAAATGTGTAAATAGAAAGTTATTTAAAATACAGTAAAACTATTTCACAATATTATTGCTTTGTATTTTGGATCAAATAAATACAGGCTTGATATGCGGAAAAGAAATCTTTAAAAATCTTACTGTTCAAAAACTTGTAACTGGTAGTGTATTTGTTTATCTATAATTTATTTATGCATTTATTTTTAATTTCTGCAGGTTTGGTTCTTCATAATTTCTGGGTACCACATTAATCGCTACATACTATTTTACATAAAATTTAAAAGAAATGAAGAGATTTCTAAAAATATAAAATATGTTTTGCATGTCAAATTAAAATAATATAACGTAATATAATATAATGTATCTTTTATAATAAATTAATACTTTTATTCAGCAAGTATGCATCATATTTTTTAAAAAGTGACAATGAAGACATTTATAATGTTACAAAAAATTCTATTTCTGTTTCAAATAAATTTTTTAAAATAAGCATATTAAAATGATTTCTGATGGACCATTTGACACTGAAAACTGGAGTATCGGATGCTGAAAATTCAGATTTGCCATCACAGGAATAAATTACATTTTAAAATCTTTTAAAATATAAAACTATTAATAAAAAAGCTACTTCAAATAGTAATAATAATTCACAGTATTGCTGTTTTTTTAATTGTATTTTTCACCAAACAGGCTAAAACTGCAGACATGTAAATTCAAACAATACAAAATGATTGGTGTGCAATACATTATATACTGTACAGCAAGCTAGTATTCCATTCCAAATATAGCCACAGAAAAGAAAAATGGGGAACAAAAAGACAAGAGTGTTTGAAATGAAAGAGCAGTGAAACAAGGAGACAAACACACAATGAGAATGAGAGGGGGATGAGGAAAGGAAGAAGAGAGGACAGCAGCGAGCTGATTAATGGCACTGCTGATGAAAGGCTAGTATTGACGTCAGACACACAATAGACGGAGAAGAAAGTGAGAGAGAGCGAGGGAGAAAGCCTTTCACTCTGTAGCTCACACACACCATATTCGTGGAATATATGGACACGTAATTTCATTCAAGTAGACAATGTTACATTCTCTCACATTCAGGACAGTTTTAAAGCAGAATGAATTTCCCTTTGATGAGCACTCTACAAGATCCTTTTCATCCTGAATTAGCTTTATAAGACTGAATTGTGAATTATAGAACTTTATAAATTGCTACTTCGCTCAGAGCCGTAGCCTAGCAGCTTCAACACATTGAGCTATGATGCTAGTACAGCTAATATATCACTAGCTACACTATTTAAAAGTGCCAAATATAAGCCTGGTATCTTCCTTATGAGCACAATGATAACAGATTAAAGATTTATATCTCAGATTCCTTCTCAAGTCTCTTCTGTTCACCAAGGATACATTTAATTGATTAAAAATACAGTAATATTGTAAAATATTATTAGAATTTAAAATGACTGTTTTCTATTTGAATATATTTTAAAATATCATTTATTTCTGTGATGCAAAGCTGAATTTTCAGCATCATTACTTCAGTCTTCAGTATCACATGATTCTTCAGAAATCATTCTAATATGCTGATTTGCTGCTTGTTATTATAAGTGTTGAAAACAGTTGTGCCTTTTAGCATTTTTGTGGAAGCCATGATACATTTTTCTTAGGATTAGGATATACATACAATATATTTTCAGCAAAATGACCTATTGGAGAGTCAAAACCTCAGTCTTGTCATCTAGAGCTGCCTGATACACCATGACCGGTGCGGCGTTTAACCTTGGTCATCATTTCTGCTAGTAATATTCTCATTCTCCCGACATGACCTTAATCTTTGCTCCAAACACATGCTCAAGGTCAAAGCGCCGCCTCGTGTGGCCTGTCGTGGGCAGCAGAGCCAGCCGGTTACCTTGGTGACATCAGAGTACCAGCAGAGAAGGAGGGGGGCAGGGATGCTGCGGATACTGCCTGCTTAAAGAATGTCATGTCTGATAGACCTGTCTCTATGGGATCAGGGCCAATTTCAAAGAGATTAGGGACAATTTCGATGGGATTTAGTACATTTCATATTGGATTTTAGTTGACCCAAAGAACAATTTATGACGGGGATTATACAGAGATAAAATTAGGCTGAGAGCAGACTCCAAAAAAGCAGCCAGATGTGTTCAACTTAAGAAAACCTGGAGAGATGGAGAAAGCCTAGCTATGAGATACTTGAGCATGACAGTCTGAATTTTAGAATGATAGGTGAAAGCTATGGAAGCTGTTTACGGCACTGAATAAAAATTAAAAAGGTAATTGCGACTCTTTATCTCACAATTCTGACTTTTCTCGCAAGCGCGAGTGTACATCTTGCAATTCTGACTTTTTTTCTCAAAATTGTGAGATATAAACTTGCATTTGTGTGTTATAAAGTCAGAATTGTGAGATATACAGTCAGAATTGAGAGATATAAAGTCACTATCTTTACTTTTTTTTCTCTGAATTGATTGTAAACTCATAATTCAGACTTTTTTTCTCACAGTTGTGAGTTTATATCTCGCAATTCCTACATTTTTTTTCTCACAGTTCTGACTTGTTTTCTCACAGTTGCGAGTTAATATCCTGCAATTCTTTTTTTTTTCCTCACAATTCTGACTTTTTTTTCTCTGAATTGTGAGTTTCTATTTTGCAATCCAATTACCTGTTTTATTTTTATTAGAAAGCTGTATTTAATACATTAAAATATCGAACAAAATAAAATATATCTAGACACTACCATTGAAAAGTTTGGGGTCAGTGAGTTTTTTTTAATTTATTGTATTGTTTTTTTTCAGTGTTGGGGGTAATGCATTACAAGTAACACAAATTACGTAATCAGATTACACTTTTCTCAAGGAACTAGTAAAGGATCGCATTACTGTTTTAATTACAAAAAAATATCTGAGTTACTTTTTCAATGAAGTAACGCCAGTTACTTTGTTTTTACCACTGACTGATTGACAGCTCTCCCGTTCCCATGTTGAGGGAAATCGGGAATAAGTGCAGGGGCAAACTCAGAATATGCCACAAACCGACAATACTTAAATATGTTAAATAACACATATCCTTTATGTATTTAATCCCATTGTAGTAGCTAATGTTTTTGCTGCTGACCTTCCAATTCAACCATACCAATATGCAAAAATTACTTCAGACTACCATTAAACTAACATTTTACACTAACATTTTAAACTAACATTTGTGCATCTTTTCTTTTTAGAACTTTTCCTGCGTTCTGCTGTACAGATGTGAATTCACATTTCCTTCAGCATGAGGCTTATTCATTTTACTTTTGCTGTGAAAGGGCTTTAAGTTTGCCAAAAATAGAAATTTTAATGCAGGCCCAGATTTAAAAGATAATGCAAAAGTAGGGCTGGGCGATTAATCGAAAAGGATATTCAGAACCTCTAATTGACCTAATTTTCCCATGTCGGTTATTTCGTTTTTTTAATCCTATTAATACTTTCCCCTTAAAAACATACTCCAGTAGTAGGCAATATATGGACATGACAGTTGCACTTGCAATGAATGGCGCGTTAAAAGAATTTACATTTTACATGTAGCGCTGCTCATCAGTACCATTAATACTGCTCAGTGGACCAATCAGAAGACCCCAGAGGCAGGAAAAGCATTGCAAGCTTTTGTTTACAGTAGCAGGTTGGCATGGCGGAGTAAGTATTCTGCACTTTAAAAAAAAAATCATGTGCCTCGTCTCATGGTTTTAGACACAAAGACGTGTTCTGTGTGAATGGCCAGTAAGAACCTAGAGTAAATAGGTTCACTAAATAGGACAAGATCACTGAGTGCCCTGCTCTTTCTCTATTCAGCATTTGTTTACAGAAGATGCAAGTTATTATTTTCTACTTTTTACATGACAGTATTTAAAATGTATTTTGTTTGCAAGAGATGCTGGTTATTTTCTACTTTTGACATGGCAATATTCATTTATTTTGTTTGCAAACATTTTACATAAAAAGTGACTAAGTAGCGTAATTAGATATTGTGTTGTGTTACTTTTAGAATTTACAATGTTTTATAGGGGTATATTTAAGACTTTTTTAAGACCTTACTAAACTAAATTGAAGGGAAGACAATACAGCAATATGTTCTCATAGTTTGAGTTTCCCTCTTTTCCCTCTTTTCCTCGCTTTCAGTAAAAGGGCCATGCACATTTTGCTTTCACTTTCACACTAGTGGCAATTCGGCGTCAAGCAATTGTTTATTTGAGTTTTCCCTCTTTTCTTCACTTTCCTTCGGTTTTAAGTAGCTTGTAAAAGCGTTGTGCACAATTTACTTTCATAATTTACTTTTAAATTCGTGGTATTAACATAATGTACTTTTTTGTTAATAAAACAAATAATAATACACCATATTATAGGCCTAATATAAAATAATAACTTACACAAAGTTTAAATAGGTATACAAAACTATACTTTTAATACTAACAAAACTAATACTTTTAATACTATTAAAAAAATCTGAACGACAAGTTCTTCTTCAGGTGACTAACAGATGAAGCAGCAATAAAGCCATCTACTGCGTACTGTTTAATGAATATTGAGCGACCTAAGCCATGTAGCATAGAAATTATGCTTTCACTTCACTTTAAAATGAAACACATGAGGAAACAATCCCTCATGAAAATGTATGCCACAGTCATATGAATTAAAGACTTGCTGCTCTGATTTAAGACCTTTTAAGACTTTTTTAAGACCCGCGGAAACTAGTAACTAAGTAACATTCTCCAACACTGGAAATTACTTTTTTTTTTTTTTTTTAGCAAGGATACATTGAAATTGATCTAAAAAATGACAATATAGACATTTACAATATTATAGTTAAAATGTATATTTACAAATAAATTCAATTACTTTGAACTTTCTATTTATCAAAAATCCTGAAAAAATGTATCATTGTTTACACAAAAATATTAAGCAGCACAACTGTTTTTAACATTATTAACCAAATCAGTATATTAGAATGATTTCTGAAGGATCATGTGACACTGAAGACTGGAGTAATGATGCTGAAAATACATCTTATAGGAATAAATATTAAATATTAAAAATACATTAACATCAGTGCGTTGCCATATCCCGATTCAAATGGTAAACCAGTTTGAATTCTGCACACAGTGTGAATTTTTAAAAAACAAAAAGTGGTTAAGCAATATAGATAGCGTCATGAATTGAGAGGAAATCCCCTTCTGACTAGAGGTTAGAGAACTATTAATAACACACAACTAACTATTTAACTGGGCAAAAAAAGTCAACTGTAAATTGCTGTTAACAGAAGCCAGAGAGGCTGAAGCTGAATGCAAAGAGGAGAAAATTTTTAGAAGAAAATCCTAAACACTGAATTGGGAGGTTATTTTATCTCTGAGAGGAACTGACTGTCTATAGAAAAGTTTACATGTCATTTTGTCTTCATCTTACCTCCATATAATGCATGTTAATAGTATTTAAAAGCATAGCGTTGCTTTGTTTACAGCAGTACCAAGGAAATGTTATAAAAGTGCCACCTGCTGTCAGAGAGTGAATATGCATTCTCATTCAGCCCGTCTGCTGTTTCTGTTTCATGCAGATATGGTTTATGCAGCATAATTTTACAAAGTTATGGTAAGACCATTCTGTTTTTGCTTTAAATTCTGAAATTATACGATGTAATTTACATCAAAAACTGCTCTGCAGCTGTTTCATGCATTCTGATTCATATAAAGGCACAATCAAAGGGGAAGAACCGTGATTAACTGTGAAACCGTGAGAATCCTAAAAAAAACATGATAGGTACAGGTATTTTTAAAAATGTACTGTATTTTAAACACATTTAACCTTGGTAAGCAGCTTCTTTCAAAAACCAAGCCAAAATATTTAAATGTTAGGCCTATAGTGTATATTTATGCAATTTTTATTCAAACTGTAATTGTTTTAAATATTCCAAAAGTTTAAAAATATTATTCTTGTTCATTTATATTAGCCTTATATTAAACCTTAAAGTTTAATCCTAACTTTGTTAGAAATATCATTTTATCACCACTTTGAAATGGTGAAACGTTCATGACCTTTCAGAAAATGACAAAAATTCTCCTGTGATATATGTATAAACACAGTGGGCTTTGTTAGTGGACAAATGCAATAAACAACTGAGCGTGTTACAAATGTGTTTTACGAGCGTTTATTTTCTAAAAATCCATGGGGCCAAATGTGCCCATAGTTGAAGAAACGCCCATAAACAAATCTGGAGCTGATGTGGTCAGTGCAGCTCGCTGATGCACAGGAGGTTTAAATTCATGCAGGTGCCTGTAGTTTAACAGGAGGGAGTGGATCTGTGCTCTAAAGTGCTGTTTCCCCCCAAAGGCCATCCGCAGTAGTGTTACACATTGCTTGGCACGTACAACAGCACACAGTCGTGCACACACACTTCTGATAAAGCCAGGAAAAGGCCTATTTACACAAACGATTCCTATCTCTAAGTAAAACACAACAGCTGCACAACCAACAGCTGACTTCCATAAACACACTCATGCATGCTCTCAAATGCACTCTCTCAGTGTCTCTAAAGCGGTGACAGGCAGTAGAACTGCATTAACCACTTGGCGGCCGAGCGGTGACACTAAAGGACTAACGTGGTGCAGTGACGCCTGCTTGCGCATGAGTCACGCTGGCTCTGATCCGAGCTCTGCGGCGTGAGCACTGAACATGGCAGCCGGGCCATACAACACCAGTCAAGCATGAGACAGCCAGTGTGTCCCTGCCAATCAGGAGCATCACAGCCTTGCTGGCCTGATGTGGGGTTTAAAGCTCTCCTGTACGGCACAGTTCCAGAAGTATCTCAGTCATAGGAAAGCTACTGAGCCTTTCACAGTGATGTTGCGCTCTCAGCTATTTCTGGAAACAGATTCAAATGCCAAACGCATAAATGTAAATGTAGGTGCAATGAGAGTTGCCCGTTTCTGACAACATTTGGACATGTACAGCAATGCAACAAAGCTGAAAAAAAGCTTATCTTAATGCAAATGAGCAGTGACATGATTTGGAAATGAGGAAATAAAAACATTCTTTGAATGCTTAAGGAATTAACAAGATGTTTTGATTTTTAAATCTTAATTGTGACATTTTGTCTCTAACGTCAGCGTTTATGAGATTTATTCCATCTAAATACTACTGAGGCTGGATAGTAGTGATCAGTGTATTTATATTACACTAGATTTAAACATCATAAAACCCCTTCTTTACAGTTTACTGTTATTCAACTAAACTGAATTAACACTGAACTAAATACAGCTGAATAATGACACTATTAGAGCTGCTTTACAGCTAAAATTATATCTGTTTAATAATTGAAGATCTTTGTAACAGTTAAAAGCACAGTGAAAGTAACTGGCAGCTTTATGTGTAAAATCTAAGTTACTCAATATGACCTTCTTGTTTGTTATAGCTATAAAATGCAGTTTTGTACCTTTTTTGTTATAATTAAGTTAGCTTCTTAGATTAAATTTTAAAATGTATCTCCTTATACAGCTTTCAAGCTATATCCACCAAACTCGGTTCAGAGATCTGACTCTTTTTTTTTTTTTTTTTTATTTAAGCTTTTCTAACTGATCTGGCTTACAGTTTTCGTAAACCAGACTATCAAATTCACCAATAATCACTTAGCCCTTTATTAAGGGGGTTAGAACTTTTGCACAATCATGAGCAAAAGCTTAATGACTATGTTAGAACACAATGATAAATCATTTCAGCAACATACTAAAACATGTTAAAACATACTACCAACATGCTAATCATGCTAGAAACATGGTAACAACGTGTTAAAAACATGTTAATCATGCTAGAAACATGTTAAAAATATGCTAATCATGCTAGAAACATGGTAGCCACACGTCAATCATGTTAGAAACATGCTAGCAACATGGTAATAATGTTAGAAACATGTTAGCAACAGGTTAACAACATGCTAAAATATGCTAAAAACATGCTAACATGCTAGTAATGTTAGAAACGTGCTAGCAGTATGTTAGAAACATGCTAACAACATCCTAATCGCACTAAAAACATGCTAGCAACATGTTAGTAATATGGTAATCTTGCCAAACACGTGAATCATGTTAAAACATGCTAATCATGCTAAAACATGCTAGCAACATGTTAGTCATGTTAGAAACATGTTAGTCATGTTAGAAACATGTTAGCAAGATGTTAAACAACATAATAATCATGGCATCAACATGCTAATAATGTCAAAAACATGGTAATCATGTTAAACATGGTAGCCACATGTCAATCATGCTATAACATGCTAGCAACATGGTAATCATGTTAATAACATGCTAATAATCGTGAAACATGTTAACAACAGGCTAACAACATGCTAATCATGTCAGAAACATGATAACATGCTAATCATGCTAGAAATGTGCTACCAATATGCTAATCTTGCTAAAAACATGTGAATCATGTTAAAACCATGCTATCAACATGGTAATCATGTTAAACAAGGCAGCGACATCAGTTATGCTAGGAACATGGTAATCATGTTAAAACATGCTAATCTTTCTAACCACATGCTGGTAATAATGCTAGAAACGTTAGCAGGTTAACAGCATGCTAATCATGTTAAAAGATGTTAATCATGCTAGAAACATGCTAATATGCTAATCTTTCTAAACACATGTGAATCATGTTAAAAACATGTTAATCATGCTAAAACATGCTAGCAAAATATTAGCCATGTTAGAAACTTGTTAGCAACATGTTAAACGTGTTCAAAATTTGCTAATCATGCTAGAAACATGGTAGTCACACGTCAATCATGTTAGAAACATGCTAGCAACATGCTAATCATGCTAAAAACATGGTAGCCACATGTCAATCGAGCTATAAACATGCTAGCAACATGGTAATCATGTTAACAACATGCTAATAATCGTGAAACATGTTAACAACAGGCTAACAACATGCTAATCATGAAATCAGAACCTGATAACATGCTAATCACGCTAATGCATGCTAATCACGCTAAAACATACTAATCATGCTAGAAACATGTTAGCAATATGTCAGAAACATGCTAACAACATCCTAATTGCACTAAAACTGTGCTAGCAACAAGTTAATAATTTGCTAATCTTGTTAGAAGCTTGTTAACAACATGCTAATACTGTATGTTAGTAACATGCTACCAACATCTTAATTATGCTAAAACATGCTAACAGCATGTTAACCTTGGTAAAAAAAAAAAAACAGCATATGCTGGTAGGTATGTTTTAATTTTGGTTTAAGCTGGTCCTTAGCTGGTTTATGCTGGTCTTTTGCTGGTTTATGCTGGTCATAAACCAGCTAAGGACCACCATAAACCAGCAAAGGACCAGCTTAAACCAGCATCAAAACATACCTAACCATCATCCCAGCATCAAAACCTACCTACCAGCATATGCTGGTTTTTTCAACAAGGAAATCATGTTATGAATGTGCTAAATAATGGTAGCAACATGCTATCAACATCTAAACTTTTAAACCTCAAGCTTTTTACAACTGCTTCAAACTTTCAGACTAGGCTTTCTCAAACCAACATAAAAGTTTGTTCTCAAACTTTACTCATTTTGTTTAAATCATGCATACTATTCTCATATGTGACCCTGGACCACAAAACCAGTCATAAGTGTAAATTTCTCAAAATTGAGATTTATACATCATCTGAAAGCTGAATAAATAAGCTTTNCATTGATGCATGGTTTGTTAGGAAAGGACAATATTAGGCCAAGATACAACTACTTGAAAATCTGGAATCTGATGGTGCAAAATAATCAAAATACTGAGAAAATCGCCTTTAAAATTGTCCAGATGAAGTTCATAGCAATGCATATAATCAAAAATTAAGTTTTGATTACAGTAGGAAATTTACAAAATATCTTCATGGAACATAATCTTTAATTAATATCCTAATGATTTTTGGCATAAAAGAAAAATCGATAAATTTGACCCATCCGACGTATTTTTGTTTATTGCTACAAATATACCCGTGCAACATAAGACTGGTTTTGTGGTCCAGGGTCACATGTGATAAATATGAATGTACAATAGTGTTCAGTGGTAATGGGCTTCATTGATGAAATATGAGTTGAATGAATTTGTGTAAATAAAAAAAAAATGTAAATCATTCATAAATCTATCCTTACATAATTTTTCACACTGAACTGAGTGCAACAATATACGTAAATTATTTTTACCATACAACACATACTACAAAAATTTGTTCTGCCCATGTTTTAAAGAACAAATCCATAGTTACCAAATGTTGAAAGAGTAAATATATAATTGGATGTCAGCAAGAACAGTATAAAAGCAATTTATCATCAACAATAGTCTGAAAATAGATTTGACTTCTGTCATCACATTACTAAACTTACCATTCAGCCAAGTTCCTGTCAGCTACAGTATACTTGGTCCCCATTGACACCAATGGAAACCGAATGCACTTGTTGCATTTGCATTGAAATGAAAAGGAAGATCTGGCAGTCCTGCGCTGCCGAGTGTTTATTTGTCTGGGCCCGTGACCGAGAATTCAATCTCATCAGAGCTATTTTAACTGCATGGAGACAACTCATCACTTCTGCTTATTTGAAGAGAAAATGAGCATTGAGCACTGTCAAATAAACCAGTTCCAGTTCTGAGTCCCAGACTCCCTGGGAAAACAGAGTGGTCGCCATGTCTATCTTAAAAGTTAAATATGGAACGTTTGGAAGATTGCGATGTACGGAAAAAGAGCTGGACAGGTCAGTCTTTTTTTATGCGTCTAATCAAAGGCTTTCAAAAAGTAGATGCAAGCTTTACCTTATAATTAGGATTTAGTGCCAAGACAAAAACACCTCACCTCAAAAGAGTTCAGAGGTTGGTGCGGCCCATTACTGGCAGTTGCTCAAGACATTCATGCTACATCATAATAAAGTCACAGCTGCGATCTGGGATCCGAACATGCTGTGTCTCCGTACACAGATAGAGATTAGCAAAGCCCATACGTCATTATCAGAAGATAATCCTCCACCCCTGAGCCCAGGCTCTCTGCCGTGTTATTGTTTGAAAAAGTTCTTCCATTTCATTCCAGTCGACTGAGTTATATTTAGATACCTGTAATACCAGAGGACTTGGGCCGACAGGACTGGTATTAACAAATCTGATTGATTGTGTTATCAGTGGATTAGAGGAGTATATTTAGACTTTCTGTGAAAGGTGAGATGTTCTGGGATAAACTTGGATTGACTAAGAATGTAAAGCCTAATAATTTACCTGTTTGAGTAAAAAGGTGGTGCGTTTGCACTGACAAAGAAAGACAATATAGCTTAGTGTAGATGGTGCTTTGTTAAACTGGATTGCGAGTGGTTAGTTAAAAAGATGCAAAAATGCGATTTTGAGTGTTTCTGTGCCGCTTTTGTGAAGTTTGCTGTTTTATATGACTTCATCTGCACATTTGATTTGTTTGACTGCGAAAGAAAAACCCAGGAAGGACAAAGCTGTACGCCACAGTGCTGTCAATATCAAATGTTTTGTGGTGACTTCGAGTCTGGCTTGCAGACAACATAGTTTATATTGGTCAATTTAACAAAATAACTCTGGATGCCAGGAAATATAATACAGTCACTTTTGTCTGGGCATTATTGATTCAATTTTGATTGCATTCTTGTTTCTGAACTGCAGGGGGCTTGATATCAAACTGTTGTTTGCGATAGAAATATATTTATGTAATCATGACAGCAGAAGAGTCTTGCCCATTTAAACTGGGTTTAACTTTAAGCATCAAGTTGAACAGTTATTGTAGGTAAAGGTGTTTGTCAAATTCTGTTGAAGAAATCAAAATATACATTTTATTTAATTGAAAACATAGCTGTGGATCATTCAGGTAACAACACAGTATTAAAAATCAAGTGTATGTAAACTTTTGAACAGGGTTTTGAATATTTTCTCTTGTGGACTATACGTAAATGTCTTTTATGTGAAATATCTCATTTAGGTCAGTACTACATAAAAACAACTTTTTGTATGATCCCTCTTATTTTGGTAAAATAATTAAACAACTAACCTTAAAGTTTGTAGCATGTTGCTAGCATGATTAGCTTGTTACTAGGATGTTGTTATAATGTTTCTAGAATGATCAGCAAGTTACTAGCATGTTGTTAGCATAATTATCAAGTTACTAGCATGTTGCTAGCATGATTAGCAAGTTGTTAGCCTGTTTCTAGCATAATTAGCATGTTACTAGAATGTTGCTAGCATAATTAGCAAGTTACAAGCATGTTGTTAGCATGTTTCTAGCGTGATAAGCATGTTACTAGCATGTTGTCAGCATGATTAGCATGTTATTAGCATGTTTTAGCATGATAAGCATGTTACTAGCATGTTGTTAGCATGATTAGCTAGTTACTAACATTTTGCTAGCATTTTTCTAACATGATTAACAAGTTCCTAGCATGTTGCTACCATGTTTCTAGCATGGTTAGCTATTCACTAGTATGTTGTAGCATGTTTCTAGCATGATCATCAAGTTACTAGCATGTTTCTATCATGATCAGCAAGTTACTAGCATGTTGCTAGCATGTTCCTAGCATGATCAGCAAGTTACTAGCATGTTGCTAGTATAATTAGCAAGTTACTAGCATGTTTCTAGCATGATTAGCAAGTTACCAGCATGTTGCGAGCATAATTACCAAGTTACAAGCATGTTGTTAGCATGTTTCTAACATGATTAGCAAGTTACTACCATGATGCTACCCTGTTTCTAGCACGATTAGCATGTTATTAGCTTGTTGGCATAATAAGCATTTTACTAGTATGTAGTTAGCATGATTAGCTAGTTACTAACATGTTGCTAGCATGTTTCTAGCATGATTAAGAAGTTACTAGAATGTTGCTAGCATGTTTCTAGCATGATTAGCTATTTACTGGCATGTTTCTAGCATTATCATCAAGTTACTAGCATGTTGCTATCATAATTAGCAAGTTACTAGCATGTTTCTAACATAATTAGCATGTTACTAGAATGTTTTGCTAACATGATTAGCTAGTTACTAACATGTTGCTGGCATGTTTCTAGCATGATTAACAGGTTACTAGCATGTTGCTAGTCTGTTGCTAGCATGATTAACAAGTTGCTAGCATGTTTCTAGCATGAATAACATGTTATCAGCATGCTGTTAGCATGATTAGCATGTTTAAACTAGCTAACCAGTTGATTCAGCTAAAACCAGCTGTCTAGTCTTAGCTGGTTTAAGATAGAAATAGCTGGTTTAAGCCTGGAAGATCAGCCAAAGCAGCCAACCAGCTTAGGCTGGTTTTGTGTTTTTTTTTAGGTAAACTTTGCTATAGCAATGAACAGTTTAAATACACCATAAGACTCATTGTACAAAAGTTTTCACCCCCTCAGTGGAAGTCTATGGGATTTTTTTGGTGGTTTTGAGAGTCTGGTTTACGAAAACCATAAGCCGGATCGGTTAGAAAAGCAACCCAAGTCAAACCAGTCTGAAGGTCCTGGGCTGAGTTTGGTGGCTGTAGCTTAAAAGCTCTAGGATACACTTTAAAATTTAGTGTCAGAAGAAGAAAAAGAAATAGTATGTAGCATATACAGTTATTTCTAGAGGAAAATGTAGAGTCAACTAAGCTCCTGAAAGTTTTCTCCACTTTATATGCGGTGCACATATTCCACTACTGGCAATTTAGCAAAAGACATTTTCAGTTCCATTTGACTTGTTCAATTGCATTTGAAGCTGACAGCGTGATGTCTTTGGCTCCAGGGCTGTTCGAGCTGCTTAACCTAAGGAATGAATGCATAAAGCACCTGAGAACAACAAACACACCTGCTCAGAACTCTATATAAACCATAGAGGAAACACGTGATGGCTCAGAACAAATATGTTGAAACGCGTGTTTGCGTGTACGATTGTTTGCTCGTCTTGAGAGCTTTCAGACGAGCGCGTGCGAGAAGAGATTACTAAAGAGAGACGGGCTCCAATACACAAGGGTCACAAAGACTCTGATTTATAATTTGTCATCGTGTCCGTTCTTAAAACACAATTAACCTCTGCTGTCTGGGGCTGTTTGCCATGAATTTGCCAATTACAGAGAGGAAAGAGCCTTGTACAATGAGCGAGAAGAGGGGTTACATAATGCTGTCCTCTCTCCATCCTGTTAAAAGTGCACTTTAATGGGTTATTGCGATATATTGTAAATATGCAACTGAAGTAGAGAGAAACAACACCCGGGAACTGGGAAAACAAGCTGAAAATGAACTCTTGGACATCAGAGAAGAGTATGAGAAAGATGTAGCTGTCTGTTTCACCATTAAAATCACCATATAAGGCTGGCAAATTCAACTGAGATGAAGCCAGCTTATTACTTTTGTTCAACAAGGCTTTAAAAACAAAAAAAATCTGCAAATAAGACTGTGTTTCAGTAAGTATGTGAGCTAGTGAGTTGTCAGACTAATTCAAACATAATTCAAAAGGGTCAAAATCATCTAAGAGTCTATATTTTGCTATAATTTAGACAACAGTCCATCAAAATAATGTTGACTGTAGTTTATTTCATCTACAGTCTTTCTCTCTCGTCACTTTTTTATGCAGACTGCTTGCAAGTCTAAAGCCTCATTTTTATTCGCTAAGGCATTGCTAGAGTGTCTTAATAAGCATAAATCAGACGTTCATAGAACCAGATCTAAATGAGAACCAGTTCTCAATTCCAACCCTATTTTTGGAATAACTATTCCTTTAAGAACTCAATCAAGACTGTGAAATTTTGTTTAACCAGGAGGTAGGTCTTGCCAGAGTAGTTCAGTAAAACATTACACACATGTCCAAATGTTCCCAATGTTGCATATTTTCCCAAGGGAGTAAGAGACTATTCTGTATTAGCGCTGAACACAAGAGTTCCATGTTCACTTTACAGGAGTGTGATATTTCTTCCTGTCTGAGCCTTACTGCATATAAGGAAAGTTTAGAAGGGCAAGCTTTTTACCCACCAAATAGTACTTGTTTCATCCTGTAATCTGTCTGATAAGTCATGCTACCTGAGGGACATAGCTTCATATCTTTGCTTGCAGACATTCTTTAGAAATCCATGCAAGTGAAGAATGTATAATAATGTTGAGGAAAAATTCCTTCAGAAAGAATGCACAACAGAGAATTATCTGGGGGGAAAAAATGTTGATGTCATTTCAAACAAGTCTGCCATCTAGTGCTGCTTCAAAGAAAGCATCTAATGTTGTTGTGTAACATTTAAGTGCAAAAAAACTTTCAGTTGCTTACTTTTCTCAGCACTAACTAACATTTCAAGTAAATTAACACAAATTGTAAGTGTGTAATTTCTAAGCCACATAAAAAAGAACTACAAAAAAAAATGACTGTTTTCAAGCAGGTTTCCTTCCAAACAGTCCCTCTATCTGCGATTGGTTGGCTAAACACATAGCTCCGCCCCAAACTCATGCCATTGGCAGTTTCAATGTTGCTGTGTCAGGCTGGTTGAAAAAAAAAGCAACATTCAAAATTAGTTAACATAAATCGCTTATGTTTTTAAAGAAATCTCTAATGTTCACCAAAGCTGCATTTATTTAATACATACATAAAAATAGAACCAGGTTTCAAACAGATATTGTAAAATCAAACTTTTTTGATTTTCAAGGACTTACGTCAGAGATCACACTTACGTCTTCTGTTTCAAATTCTAAAAAAAGAGAAATAGATAAAAATATACTGATAAAACATACTTCTACTAAATCATTACAAAATATACTACACTTTTACTATAGTAAAACCTCGGTTCATTTTCTTAATGGATTTGTATTTGTGTATACTGTCTTGCTTGTTTCTTTGTCTTGTTTTTATAACTGTACTGCCTTAATGGTTTGATGTTTTCTATTGTTTAAGAAAAAGATTCGCCAAATTGCTCCAAAATACTGATATGAAACAAATAATTTGTGAATCTGCTCCGAAGTTCTGATCTAAATCCAATGTTTTGCGATCCGCACTATGAAGATCCGATCTAAAACAAAAAAGATTTACGAATCCGCTCCGAAGTTCCAATCTAAATCAAATGATTCTCCACCCATACTCTGAAGTCTCGATCTGAATAATGATTTATGAACCATCATTTTAGATCAGGACTTGACGCATGGATCGTGAATATTTTGAGTTATGTTACATTTCGTGAATCATTTGATTTATAGATTGGGACTTCGAATCGCATATTGTGAATCATTCAATTTGCAAAATGATTCATGAACCCATTCTGATCTAAATCAAATGATTCTCCATCCATGCTCTGAAGTCTCGATCTGAATAAAGATTCATGAACCATCATTTCAGATCAGGACTTGTAGCATGGATCGTGAATCATTTGATTTATGTTACATTTTGTGAATCATTTGATTTATAGATTGGGACTTTGAATCGCATATTGTGAATCATTCAATTTGCAAAATGATTCACGAACCCATTCCGATCTAAATCAAATGATTCGCGGTTCGCAATCCAATTTGAGTGCTTCATTTTTGGCGCAATGGTTTAACTGATTCAGAGTTTTGAAAAGGTCCAGTTCACCTGTGAAAGTGATGCTGAAATTCAAAAATGAATGGCTCTTTTAATTTGATCTTTTTTTTTTTTGCTAGTGAATCGCTTGAAATAAATGATCAAAGTCACGAGTTTGACTCAACTGGAGCGGTTCCAGCGTAAATGACTCAATTGATTTGGTTCATCTGTTTACTCGACACTGTCTGTACTACTACTGCTCGATTGTTTTCTGACATTAACTAAAATAAGCAAAAAAAGTAATGTTTTTTTGAATTGAGTGAATTTTGCGTGAAAAGATAGGTGCTTAATGACAAAATTAAATGCTTATTTCATAGATACATAGTCTTTCAATAATTCAAGCACTTTTCAAGTACCTCTTCAGAAATATTGCTATTTTCAAGGGTTTTCCAGGCCTTAAATTTCAAGAAGTCAAATTCAAGTACTTCAAGCATTTCAAGCACTTTGTAGAACCCTGTAGAACAGTTATAATGTGAAATATTGTAACAATGTAATTTTTTTTAACATATATTAAAATGTAATTCGTTCCTACATTTAGAAAAAGGGTACAAAAGCTGTCATTGGATTGGTACCCTCACAAACAGTACTAATGTGTACTATTTAGGTACTAATATGTACACCTTCAGTACTAGTATGTACTTTTAAGATACTTATATGCACCCTTTAGGGTAAATTAGGTACAAAAGTGTGTCTTTTGAAAAGATACCACTCCAGTGACAGCTTTTGTACCTTTTTTCTGAGAGTGCGTTATATAAAATTGTAATTTTCAGCATCATTACTCCAGTCTTCAGTGTCACATGAACTTTTAGAAATCAATTTTATATGCTGATTTGGTGCTCAAAAACATTTCTTCTTCTTATTATTATTATTAATGTTGGAAACAGATGTGTATCTTAATATATTTGTGAAAAAACGTGATACATTTTTTGAACATTATTACTATGTTTATTGTCACTTTTGTGACAATTTAATAAAATATTAATTAATTAATAAAACATATAATAAAATAATAATAATAAAAATAAAAAACGCCCAAAACTTCTGAATGGTAGTGTAGTAATAATTCATATTTATATTTTTCAGGGGAATTATCATACATGTTGAGTAATTCTAAATTATTTTAGCACTCAGACTGCATTTTCCTTTCAGACATCTAAAATACAATACCATACATGCAGCCTTCGGTTGTTTTTTGACAAAAGTGAACAAAACTAAAACTGTGAATACTGTTTACTAGAGACACAGAGCCTCATGTGTAATAATATCATGTTGCTTCAGAAACCCCTGTGCCTGATTCCCGCTGTCTGGCAACCCTGTGCTCTGCTCACCCGCTGCATGGCCACCAGCACAGCGCTCTCACTGCCAGCATATGGCACAGCGTCTGAAGCCTCCCTGAGGCTCTCCTGCTCCCTGAGCCCATCTCTTTCTCTGCATGGCTTCTGAATGTGAGTGTGAATGTCAGGGATCAGCACGCTGGTGGACATTAGTGACTGCTAGCTGAAAGAGCAACACCTGCAGCAGATCTGAGATCAGTTAGCGCTTTGGGCAACCCATGAAGCAGCTGTGTTTCGATGAGAGCACCAGGGTGTAGGTCACACGAAAGCAGCTTGGAAGAAAATAGTCCAGTTGTCTTTGTTTTCTGTAGAAGTGGTTAAGTTGGTTTCTAGTTCAAAATATATTTAAAAATTCAGGTAAAATAATGTCAGGTTGGGACTAGCTGTCAGTGAGTTGTTTTAAATAATGCATTTATAAAAAATATTTTTTAAAGGTTTACATGTGTTAAAAAATGAATAACAATAATATATATATATATATATATATAGACACACACACACACACACACTGATGTATACATGCATGGCGCATACAGGCTTATACATATATGTGAGTGATGTCAGGTGGACTAAATTGATAATTCATCATGCAGCTCTAAAAGCTTCAAAATATTAACATTTAAAGAATATAATGTGAATATTTAAAAGCAATGCAGCCACAGAAAAATAGCTTTTATCTAAGCCACAAAAGACTGGTAATTATATACGCAAGAGATGACAACAGAAGAATAAAATTGTTCAGCATTTTTTTCAGTGAACATCCATGAGCTTTAAAAGGAGCTGTCACATCTCGAATAGTGCCCTATTCAAACCTCAGAACTGCTTTTCATTTATAAAGGAAACACAAACCAGGAAACTGAAGCAACTGTCAGTAAAAGTCATAGTAGAAATATAATGACCTTTTATTCTGAATTTAAAGCAAAGATAATACTGTGTACTTGTGGGATAAAATGCTATCCATTGTTACTACAACATATTACATACTGGCGTATCTTTAAATAGTGCATTTTGTCTTGTTAGCATAGGACAATATTTAGCCGAGTTACAACTATTTGAAAATCAGCAATGTGAGGGTGCAAAGAAATCAAAATATTGAG
>JAHKKF010525838.1:0-34395 GCA_019740295.1 Labeo calbasu
GTAGATTTGTACATACACTGCCAACACACATTAATGTTCAAACAGCATGAAAAAGTGAACTTAGCATCTGATCACCCCTTTAAAGTTCTTAAACTGTTAGTGAGAAGTGTATGCAGTTAACAGGGATTCCCTCTCAGTTGAAGGCACTATCTACATTGTTTAGCCATTTGTACAGGTATGCCATTTTTAAAAATTCACACAGTGTGTGTAATTCGTTTGAACCGGTATATCGCCCAACTCTGAAAAGAGGACAAATTTAGGTTACAGTGAGGTACTTATAATAGAAGCGAAATTGTGCCAATTTTTGGATGATTTAGAAGCAAAAATATGTCACTATTTGGTCAGTTACCCGATGCACGGCCATATTGGCGATACTAAAATGGAAACAGCATGGATTGCGGGGTTAATAAACTACTGAATACGTTGTTCTGCTAATCTGTGCTGTCTAAACCACTGAAAAAAACATGTGGAAGCTGCTAAATCATGTAGAGAAGGGCTTAGTAAGCAGGAAAGGGCACAATATTTTGACAAACTTAAGTTAATCGGTAGTAAAGATGCGTACGAACAGTATTAATTAAGATATTAGTATAATATTTCACATTTCACCTACCTGACTGGAAATGATGAGAACAAACATGAATGTTGTCAAGATTCTAGCCTTGGAAATCCTGGTTCAGTTTGGCCAACCACAAATGCCTTTTGTTCTTTTTTTGCGCTCTTCTGCTTGATTTGTTATAACTTTTGGCAGTCTATAGTACTCTAAATGTTTTTTTTTCCAGTTCAGCTGATTAGTAAAGCCCAAAACATGACAATAATTGACCATTTTCAGCAGTAATAATCAGCTAAATATGTGAGTTTCGTTCGATTCAGTGGCATTGTTTACGTTCAGTGCCACTAGCATCGCCGATTGATGCCGCGTCGTAAAAACATTTTATAAAACCACTTACAAACTTGTGTGTTATTTTAGCTATGATGAGGTTCCCTCCTTTTTAATGGTCATTTTAGGATTTTAGGCATGTTGTCTTGCCATTGAAGGTGTACAATTTAATATAACATTACATAGTAAATGTCAGTAATTATTTAGTCTTATTAATATCTTATTAACAGTCATATTATTTACATTTTGTGGCTACTTGTGAATAATTTGACTTTAGACTTTCTCTTCAGAGCTGCTTGAAGAGGTATGAAACCGTGCCAGAGTCAAGCGTGAAATTATTACATGGTGTCCATTGATGGTAAGATAAAAATAGATAAAAGGAAAAGGGGACTATCAGTATGGGCCTCTGGGTAGAGTTATTTATATCATAAGCACAAATCTGTCCAGGGGGAGGGGGATGGTATTCAGTACATATGAATAACAGCCCATAAACAGATCAAAATACCCACACCCCAGTCACCATAACAATTTCCACAGGATGCATTCAAGGTGAAATGAAATCGGTTTTATTGGGGGATCAAAGGGTTACCCTGACAGGGGTCCTCTATTTTAGGACCCTACATTGTGGGTTGTAAAAAAAGGGAGTGTGTCGATACTTCACATGCTGGGGCAGCCAACCAGCCAGTTCTTTTTACTATGTCAGGTTGCACGCTCTCATAGGACATGACTTTAAAAATGAGTCAGAACAGTTTTTGTTTCACTGGGTGATAAGGCAGCGTTTTCAGGGAATTCGGTCTTGCTTAATATTTGGTTTAATGTTGAAAGAATTTTGGGACACTCTGTTACAGAGACTTGGTTTATTGGAACAGGTGTTATTTAAGTAGTGATTGTGATCGAATTTGTCATATATTTGTTATTCGTTTTGTGCAACTGATTCAACCAAACGTAGATGTCTTGATTAAATTATGACAGAAAAGTGTGTCTGACAGAGATGGATTTCTATGGACCCAGAGCCCTTGTACTCCCTCCAGCTGGCTTGAATTGATGGCCTTCTCCTGAATGAACATGAACTGAATCGGGACATTCCCAGTATGTGCTTGCAGAGGGCAAGCCTCAGCAGGCCTGAATATGTATGCAAGTACACACAGGACTGCTGCTGTCTCAGCCCCTGCCCCCTCCCACCCCCGTCTGCAGTCTAGAAGCATTGTACACAACTTAAGCCTGCAAGCTTTTCAGCATCCCCTCAGTTAATCAGTTTGATTTGTGTTGCTACTTTAAAAAGCAAGTTTATGGAGTGTTCATTAAATTAATCAAAAGTGAGGCATGTTGCTTAAATAAAACTTATTGATAACAATGATTGTTTTAAGTGGGAAAATATAGCAGAAGTAGCACCGACATTCAGAAACAATGGACTTGTTAAAAGGCTCTTGAAATAATCAGGTCTTTAATTTAAGTTTTCATTTAGTGATGAGTGAATTTTTGCTAGAAAAAGAGCTGGAGAAATACCATGCAAGTGTCTCAGAGCCTGCAAAAGCTATGAAAAGAGTGACACTTTGTCTCACAGAGTACGACGCAACCTGCAGAAGTGACATGCGTGGTTGTTGTCACCACTAGAATTACCTCATTGAACTTCTTCCAAGGCCCATATTTACAAAATATAGACTTCTGGGAATCCATACTCGGGTCTCGAGACCAAGTCAATCATTTCGGATCCAAAAGCATCCAAAATGTTCTGGTGTTGCTAGAGGAGGAGTACAGTGAGAAGTACCTGGTACTCACAGTAACGCTCAGTGGTGGTAAAGGTCTTCTATAGGGATGTGTGAGTGCTGAAGGTGTGAGGGAGTTGTGCTTTATCAATACTGTCATCAATTCAATTCAAATTCAATTCAATTCAAATTTATTTTTTGTTACTGTTTTCTACTTTAATATATTTTAGAAGTGTAATTTATCCCTGTGATCAAAGCTAAATTTTCAGCATCATTAATCCAGTCTTTGGTGTCACATGATCCTTCAGAAATCATTCTAATATGCTGATGTGCTGTTCAAGAAACATTTTATTATTATTATTATTATTATTATTATCAATATTTAAAACAATTGAGTACATTTATTTCAGGATTCTTTGATGAATAGAAATATCCAAAGGTAAGCATTAATTTGAAATAAAAAGCTGTTGTAACATTATAAACTATATCATTCAAAAGCCTGGAGTCAATTTTTTATTTTTATTTTTATTTTTATTTATTTATTTATTTATTTATAAGAAACTAGAGAAATTTATATATATATATATATATATATATATATATGTATTTTAGCAAGGATGCTATAAATTTATCAAATGTGATGATAAAGACATTTATAATGTTACAAAAGATTTCTATTTCCGGTAAATGCTGTTTTTCTGAACTTTCTATTCATCAAAGAAACCTGAAAAAAATTGAATCAGCTGTTTTCAACATAATAATAATAATAATAATAGTAATTGTTTTTTGAGCAGCAAATCAGAATATTACAATGATTTCCGAAGGATCATGTGACTGGAGTAATGATGCTAAAAATTCAGCTTTGAAATCACAGGAATAACTTACATTTTAAAATATATTCAAATATAAAACAGTTATTTTAAATAGTAAAAATATTTCAAAATCTTACTGGTTTTGGATAAAACAAAAAAGGGCTTGGTAAGCTGAAGAGACTTCTTTTTTAAAAAATGGACTGGTAGTGTAAAAACATTTATGCACACAATAAGTGCATTGTATAAAATGATACAGGAATAAATAAATAAATTACATTTTAAAATATATTAAAATAGAAAAAAGTTAATTTAAATAGCAAAATATATATTTTTTAAAAAATTACTGTTTTTGATGTACTTTGGATCAAATAAATACAGGCTTGGTGAGCAGAAGAGACTTTTTTAAAAACATTAAAAATCTTACTGTTCAAAAACTTGGTACTGTATATTATATTTACACTGGTAGTGTAAATATTTAATTAATTTCAAAACTGACATTAAAAGTATTAGATCTTATTTTGCCTAATGAATTAATGAATGTTGGGAACACAATGGATATGAATGTTTTTAATTGTAAAATCTCTGAAGACTAAACTAAAGAGTAGGAGTAGGAGTAGAGAGTAGGAGGAGGAGGGGCGGGTCCAGACAGCGCTGCGTCTCGCTGGATTTCATCTGTGTGCGGTTCACTTTTCACAGACCTGAGGGGCTGAACAGCATCCGGCAATATGACTCTATGGGCTTAAAAAACTTTCTTTTCTTTTTGATCTGGCCATTAACAGGTTAATCGACGCTGCGTCTTTAAAAGCATAGGACTGTGATAAGGAATATATTCGGAGCTGTTGTTGATTTACTAAAGATGTCTATATTACCTTTCACGCCTCCGATTGTGAAGAGACTGTTGGGCTGGAAGAAAGGCGAACAGAACGGACAGGAGGAGAAATGGTGTGAGAAGGCAGTGAAGAGTCTGGTGAAGAAGTTGAAGAAGACAGGACAGCTGGAGGAGTTGGAGAAGGCCATCACCACCCAGAATATTAACACCAAATGCATCACTATACCGAGGTACATACTCTAGGCTGTGTTATAAAACGCAGTGAGCTGCCTACCTAGACGGCATTTTGGGCATCATATGCGCAAATTCGATTTCCAAACAGGGTGTCTACGTAGAGCGCTCCCTAGATATTTGAGACACATTCATATACAACTAAGAACTGTGAAGCTAACGCTGCTAACTGGCGAAAGCCAGCAGATATTCTCATTATAACAAGCTTTTCTAACACTGGTTAAATTGGTAATGTGTTGTTGAGCACTCTGTCAATTGTTCATGGTGTTTAGTCAGTAAACCAGCTTAATGTTTTTGACAATTACACATAAGTACGCGCGTAAGTTGACTAGCTTGCTAAAGCCGTTTTTGCTTTGCGTTGTCGCTTTCAGCGTCATATCTTTTACATTATCTAGAGAAGAAAAATGTTTTGGTTAGTATTATAATACGAAGTTACCATGTATAACAGTCTCTGTTTGCTAACATTCGTACAAGCAGTTGTTAGCTAGCCGGACTATGACAACTGTTCGTATGGTGAAAAATACTCGTTACTTGTAACTGTTGAGTTGGTTTTGAAAGCTTATATGGATGACCATAAACTTCACCCATCTGTATTCATAACAGACAGACATTTTAAACGGCTGCGATAAAGTTAAACGTTCAGGCTCGTATAAGTGAATAAAATGCCAAACACCACTGTGTGCCAAGCTAAGCTGTTATATAACAGTCTGTGATATCTGGGGCAGACTGGGGCTGTTTTGACAAATATTAATTTTGATAGCTGTATTCATCTACAGTTTACAGATCAAACCATATTAGTATATGAAATTAATTATCAGTAATGTTAGACCCAGTGTTAACACCATTCAGTGAATAGGCAGTGATTAGGTTAATACATGTCTAAACAAATCATTGCAACTAGTGGATGTACTTGTTCTGTAAAATGTCATCCTGGTTAAATTACATGCTGTATTATGTATTTTAGCAGTGTTATTAAATTTGTCAGTGAATCAGTGTACTGTGCCCTAGATGGTGGTGATGGAGGAGAGTAAAGCTTGTTATATCATAACCACTGTGGTCGCTATATCCAATTGTACTCAGGACATTTTGTCATGGGTAAAAGGATTTGGAGAATTAGTAGCCCTACAGATGAAAACGCAAAGCCTTTGTGGCTTGGTGTACAGCGATATGCATAATTTTACTTGGTAATATCAAGTATTAAATGCAGAGTATGTCATTTTTATTTAATAATTTCGATTTATTAATGGCAAGATACAACTGAAGAATCAAATTGAGTTCTCTAAACATGTAACGCAGCACAATAACAGTTGAAAGCCACCCTCCCATCATTACTAATGATGTCAAAAAGTCCAAACAGGTCTGTTCCAACCAATAAATGGGTGAGAAACGGGTCACTCTCAGTGGGAATCCCCTGGTGACTAACATAGTGTTAATAAATAGCCCTGATATCAGCAAGTGGCATTTGAGCATGGGGTTACATACTTGAGCACGTAAGTGCATACCTTACCATCTGTGTAGTTCCGAGTTGAGAATTTAGTCTGGGAAAATCTGTATCGGTTCGCATCTTGTCTTGTCTTCCAGCTGTTTTTCATATTTATATATCAGAGATTATGGCAGGTCAGCTGGAATTGCGCAATCGTTTAACTGCACTTGGTTACCACTGGTATCCCTTTGGGATCTCTTCTTGTTCGTTTTTCTCCATTTCACTTCTTGTTCTCAATGTGTTTTTTTTAGCCAAGAGTTAAAGGAATAGTTCACTCAAAAATTAAAATTTGCTGCAAAAGTACTCACCCTCAGGCCATCCAAGATGTAGATTTGCTTGTTCCCTCAACAGATTTGGAGAAATTTCACATTACATCACTTGCTCACCAGTGGATCCTCTGCAATGAATGGGTGCCGTCAGAATGATAAAGCAGCTGATAAAAACATCACAGTAATCTGAAAGCAAGTGAATAGCTCTGTGCTACTGGATAAAATGCTAGTCCATAATCCAAAATGATGCTTCCTCACTGTTTTGGACTGTTTTCACTTTTAAACAGCGCTTGATTTGTGCATATTTCTCTCCTAAATCAGACGAGATGACTTCCTCACTGGAGAAAGCAATATTATGGATAGAGGACTCTTATTTTAGCTGGAGGCAACAGTTTGACGTTTAAAATGTTTTAATGATGGATTTATTTATTACAGACACACAGCTTTTTTTGCTTCACAAGACATCAGTTGATAGACTGGAGCCATGTTTTTATCAGCTGTTTAGACTCTTATTCTGACGGTACCCATTTACGACAGAGGATTCATTGCAAGTGATTTAGTGCTAACTTTCTCCAGTTCTTTACCAGTGAAGAAACTAATCGATATCTTGGATGAACTGATGGTAAGTACATTTTCAGCAAATTTATTTATTGATTTAATTATTTTTGGTAAACCATTCCTTAAAAAAAAAAAAACATTAGCCCAAATTTTCTTTAAAAAATACTAGGCAAATTATTAAAATTAGACAATGTGAAACTAAAGTGAACCATATGTTTTCAAATTTAGAGCATGTCAATTAAGACACAATTCTTGAGAACTGCTGAGACCACTAACAAGGTCTTCCAAGTCACCTTTTGGAAAAATTACCTGCATTTGGTTAGTTGAAGGTGTCTAGCACTGTGATGGCATCAAATATATATTTGTGACCCTGGATCACAAAACCAAACATAAGAACCAATTTTATGAAGTTGACTATTCAGTATTTGATTTATACATTAAAGCTGAATAAATAAGCTTTTTTAACTGATGTATGGTTGCTAGGATAGGACATATTTGGTCGAGATACAACTATTTGAAAATCTGTAATCTGAGGGTGCAAAAAAATCAAAATATTGAGAAAATTGCCCAAATATTGTTCTAAATATTGAGGAAGTTGTCCAAATGAAGTTCTTAGCAATGCATATTACTAGTCATTATAGTCATAAATTTAGGTTTTGATATATTTACAGTAGGAAATTGACAAAATAATATGGAACATGATCTTTACTTAATATCCTAATGATTTTTGGCATAAAATAAAAATCTATAATTTTGACCCATGCAATGTATTTTTATACCCATGCTACTTAAGACTGGTTTTGTAGTCCAGTGTCACATTTATCATTGTTTTACTTTTCTAGGACTTGTATTCTTGCTGTCTCTATTCTGGTAATTGTGATTTGCACAGTATGTGCTTTGTCAGAATCCTGAGTTAGTTTATTTAAAAAAAAAAGTGTGACAGAATCATACTGTGCCTGAGATGAGCACTTGTGTTGTTAGCTTTTTGCATTCTACAGTTTGACCACATACATCCTGCCTGTTTTAAAGGAGCTTTCACACAGGAAATTAATGTTTATGCTTCTTTGCTGCATCTCTTGTCTTCACTGCTTTGTCAAGCAACCCATTTCATGATGAAACCTATAAGCAGATCTCCACAAAACGCCGTTCACACACTTGCACTCAGGCAGACTTTCTCTGTACTTTAAACACGGCTGAGAGTGTGTTTATTCAACACGCTATGTGGCATGGTTATTCAGAGATCAAGAACGCAAGTGCAAGGTCTGGAGGAGGGCGTGGGCTGTTCCCTGTGTTGTGGTTGCCGTTGCTGGTTTGAATATACTCAACTGTCATACGTTCTGTGAGGTCCTGATGGTCCCTACACTAATTTGCTTTCTGTTCTTTTAGATTAAATCTTATTTGCATTAGTGGCTATCTGGGTGGCAAGGAGAACACTGCACATCTGTGCAACAGAACAAGAGCAGCAAATCATCACCTGCTCTGAGTTTCTGAGGTTACACTACTTCCTGCTCCACTCGCTTATTCAAACAGAGCACAGATATTTTGAGAACCTCTAACCAAAGCAAGACAGGCTAAAGGCTGAAAATGTCTGAGTGTATGTTTAAAACAATTATATATATATATACAATTCACAATTCTCCTAAATAGATACAATTTCCCTAAATAGATTAGTCAACAGCATACCAATTCAGTGGCAAAACCAGTTAGAATTGCGTTCAGGGGCCTTTCAGGGGCCATGATGATGACTAATGGATTTAGTGTGACTCCACAGATGTGGATTGTTTGAGATATGTGGGAGAGTAGACAACAAACACTGGTGCTCAAAAAGGAAACCTGAGGTTATTGGTGAGCCACACGCACACGTCTTCTCTCTTCAGATCTCTCCGATACCCTTTTTATTTTAATCTTTATTTACTTGTTGATTTCTGGTTTCGGTGTTGTTATGACTCCAGTGTTGATTTTAGCATGTCTGTGTGTGTGTATAGGAGGGGGTGGGATAAAAAGACGGCTGCTCTTGGCTTTGACAGAAGGGTGAATGAGTTCTGCTGTGTGTGACTTTCAGGTCAGTCTGGGGGTCAGTTTGACTTGAACAGAAGGAATTGAAATCGTGTGTCTGTTTTCGCCTGAGCTGTGGCTGGGGCTGTGGGAGACTCCAGGACTTTCCTTTGTTTCCGTGGACTGAGTCAGACAATGGGATAGTCTGTCTTTGTCAGGTTTGCAAACTCACAGAAGGTCTGGTCAACAGCATTTTGCGTCTTGTCTGATTGTGGAGTCAGTGTGTGTGCAGTCGGCTAACTTATTTATTAAAATGTGATTGTGGTGTAGATGTTGAATGAGCGAATTAAAGGAGTAGTTCACCCAAAAATGAAAATTCTAATGACTCACCCTTATGTTGTTCCCAAACCTGTAAGTCCTTCGTTCATCTTCAGAACACAAATTAAGATATTTCTGATGAAATCCAAGGGCTTTCTGACCCTGCATAGACAGCAACACAGCTATCATGTTCAAGACCTAGATAGGTAGTAAGGACATCATTAAAATAGTCCATGTGACATCAGTGGTTTAACCGTAATGTTACAAATCTACGATCTATACTTTTTGTGTGCAAAGAAAACAAAAGTAATGACTTCATTCAACAGTTTCATCTCTTCTGTGTCAGTGGAAAGTCCATCATTCTTAGTTCTTCATCTGTATATTCTAGTTCATATAAATAAGGCTGGGCAAAAAATTGCAAATCATCCTCTCTGTGAAAATCTGTAGACATGTTTACGAAGACTTCTATGTTTTATGTACAGTGTACAACATCTTGTGCTTTTAAACAAGGTACATCAGAATGCCAGCTCCTGTGTTAGTATTTTTGAGATATCTCATACATAACCAGTCAAAAGTTTTTGAAGAGTAAGATTTTTTTTTTTTTTTTTTTTTTTTAATAAAGAAGTCTCTTCTGCTCACCAAACCTGCATTTATTTGGTCCAAAGTACACAAAAACAGTAAAATTTTGAAATATTTTTACTATTTAAAGTAACTGCTTTCTGTTTGAATATATTTTAAAATGTAATTTATTCCTGATTTCAAACAGAATTTTTAGCATTATTACTCCAGTCACATGATCCTCAAGAATTCATTCTAATATTCTGTAATATTATGATGTTGAAAAAGGCTGAGTAGAATATTTTCTGGTTTCTTTGATAAATAGAAAGTTCAGAAGAACAGCATTTATCTGAAATAGAAGTCTTTTGTAACATTATAAATGTCTTTATCATCACTTTTGATCAATTTAAAGCATGCTTGCTAAATAAACATTATACAGACTCCAAGCTTTTGAATGCTATAGCGTATAATGTTGCAAGCTTTTTATTTCAAATAAATGCTGATCTTTGGATCTTTCTGTTCATAAAAGAATTCTGAAAAAAATGTAGTCAACTGTTTTAAATATAGATAATAATAATAATAGTAATGATAAGAAAGTTTCTTGAACAACAAATCAGCATTCTGTGATGCTGACAATGTAGCTTTGATCATAGGAATAAATTACATTTTAAAATATATTTAAATATAAAGCAATTTTTTTAATTAGTAATAATATTTCACATTTTTTCTTTTGCTGTATTTTGAATCAAATAAATGCAGGCTTGGTGAGCAGAAGAGAATTCTTTAAAAAACATTAAAAAACCTTTGACTGGTAGAGTATGTCAGAACATTTTATGATAAATCACACATTGTTCTGTAGAAATTTGCATCCACCAGTATAAAAACCCAGATCAGTCTACCCCCACTTTTAAGTACTATTGCTTAAAGCTGAATTTACAAACATATTACATAAAAGACGATAGGCAGCACATTAATTTCTGGGTTAGTATTTTTGTTCTGTCTGGCAAATGTGGACGTCATCTGTTCCTAATGGATATTTCTAGTGCAGAATGCTGGCATTCATTCTGCTGGTGCATAGCTGAATGAATAGGTAAACATTAGACTGGAAAAGTGTGCAGGCGCTCGTCTCAGTCTGCTGTCTGCTCTGCCTTTCCCCTCCTTCTGAACTCAAGCCTGGTATTTCCTCTAAATTCACTCACTCACTTTCTCTGTTCATCTTGTGTGAGTCCCCTGAGTCTTAGCTTCTTTTTTTTAAGAATTAGGATATGAGAAAATGCATTAATGCGTTGAAATTCATTAGCAATGGCTGTCATGATGCATAGACCACAATAGCATGAGAATGATTCATGTTTTTCTGTGGCTTTCTCTTCGCACAGCCGGTGACCTCTTCCCCTGGATGAAAATAAGGCCTGATTCACTTTCCACTAAATGAGGCTCTTGCACCATTTGAGTATCACGACTTCTGCGAAAAATGAATGATTGACCCAGTGCAAGCCTATTAAAAGACTCACAGGGGAAGATTTATTGGGCTTTCATGTTAATTACATTGCACATTAGTCAAATCAGGTACATTATGTTTTAGAAACAGTGTGGTTATAACATTTTAACTTATTATTCTTCAGTTTAATATGTGACCCTGGACCACAAAACCAGTCATAAGGGTACATTTTTTGAAAATGAGATTTATAATGATAAATAAGCTTATAAATAAGCTTTCCACTGATGTATGGTTTGTAAGGATAGGACAATATTTGGCTGATTTGAAAATCTGTAATCTGAGGGTGCAAAAAAAAATCTAAATACGTACAGTGACGTTGCGCTACGGGCATCCCGCATCCAAGACCTTTCCTGATCTCGTCCCCTTCTCTCTCCCCCACTTTGCTTCCTGTCAGCTTTGATCTGTCCTATCTTAAAAAAGGCAAAAAAGCCAAAAGTAAATCTTTAAAAAAATAATAAAAAAAATAAAATATTGAGAAAATCGCCTTGAAAGTGTCCAAATGAAGTTCTTAGCAGTGGATATTACTTATCAAATATTAAGTTTTGATATATTTACAGTAGAAAATTACAATATTTCTTCATGGAACATGATGGTTACTTAATATCCTAATGATTTTTGACATAAAAGAAAAATCAATAATTTTTTACTAATTTTATTAATAATTTTTTTTTGGCTATTACTACAAATATACCGTGCTACTTATGACTGGTTTTGTGGTCCAGGGTCACATGTAGTATTATAATTGTTTATTTCCCACCATTATTTTCACAGAAGAACCGCTTCAGTTTAATGATTCTGGGATCAAATGACTTAGGGCTGTAGCTATCGATTATTTTAGTAATCGAGTGTTCTACCGATTATTCTATCGATTAATCGAGTAATCGGATATGAAGTCATTTTTCTTTATTAAAGAGAAATACTAAATATACAAGAGAAAATAAGATAGCTTCTTAAAATCTTTTCTAAAGTAATGTGAAATTTTTTTTTACTCGAGGAATCGTTTCAGCCCTAAAATGACTCATTAAATTGAGCAATAATATGAGTCTTTTTGACTGATTTAATAACAAGAATCAGCTCATAAGAGTCATTTATTTTTGAACTGGACTTTCCTAGTCATGCTGTATGTTTATTGATCAGCAGAAGTTGAAGAGCTACAAATCAATCCATCAGCTAATATGTTTTCTCAATAGCTTTAAAGGTAGAATGGTTCTTGTTTATTGGTAACTTTTGTGGGACCGGTTGTTTCATTGTTTCCTGAACTGTCTGTGCAGGTCTCTGGATGGCCGATTGCAGGTATCTCACAGAAAAGGCCTTCCCCATGTGATCTACTGCCGGCTGTGGCGCTGGCCTGACCTGCAGTCTCACCACGAGCTGCGTGCTGTAGACTTGTGCGAGTTTGCCTTCCACATGAAGAAGGACGAGGTGTGTGTGAACCCTTACCACTACCAGCGTGTAGAGACGCCAGGTAAGCCCGACAGGCATTTTACCTCTAGTTATTCAAAGACTGTTTGCTTCCATAATCAGTTTTGTGTATGAACCTAATTTTTTTCTTTTGTGTGTGTACAGTTTTGCCTCCAGTCCTGGTTCCTCGGCATGCCGACATCCCCACAGATTTCCCTCCTCTGGATGATTTCATCCCCGAGAACACCATATTCCCAGCAGGCATTGAGCCTCCGAGCAACTATATACCGGGTGAAAACATGTTTTCTGTTTTCTTGCTGAAAATCACACATTAACTTTCACCCAGACATGCCCTCAGGACTACACAAAACAGGCATTACTCACTCTAACACACTCACACGCTGGTTCACAGACACATCTGCTTGAGTTTATTTTGTCGTGTCTTTGTCAAAATCAGAGTGTTTAGTCTAGCGTCTTAACAAAATTGGCAAAGCGAATAAGACAAGGAGAGATCAAAGTGCTGATCTCATGACCGGTAGCATCAAATTGAGGCTTAGGAGTGGCGGCGTTAAAAGTGTTTCACATGATTTGAGTCAAAGAATTCCTCTTTTCAGGTGGACCTTCTCACTATACGACACATTTACAGTATGGCATTTGAGTAAATTGCGTCAGAAATCCAAGCACATACAGTACTACAAAGAAAGTTTTAAGACTTTCAAGTTTTCATTCTGCTCTTGACTGAATCACTTATCACTTATCACTGTATCTTTAAAGGGATAGTTCACCCAAAAATGGCTGTCTTTAATTACTCAACCTTACGTCATTCCAAACCCATGAGACCTTTGTTCATCTTTGGAACTCAAATTAAGATATATATTAAGAAGACATATTCAAGGTCCGGAAGGGTAGTAAGGACATTGTTAAAATAGTCAGTGTGACATCAGTGGTTCAACCTAATGTTATGAAGCTATGAGAATACTTTTCGTGTGCAAAGAAAACAAAAATAACCACTTTTTTCAACAATTTCTGTAAGTTTGAAGTAGGATTGTGGTTATGTCATCCACCACTAGTATCCACAGAAGTTTAACTTTAATACAGTTTCAGTCTCTGGCACCACTGTATCGATTGATACTCAAGACTGTAAATAAATGGCCAACACACCAAAAACTGTGAGTGTTTAAGTATGTGTTAATTTAAGTGTGTGGTTCATTATAATAAATGTCTCATTTATGTTTTATGTTCTAGAAACACCTCCTCCAGGCTATTTGAGTGAGGATGGGGAAACCAGCGACCACCAGATGAACCACAGCATGGACACAGGTTAGAGACCTGAAATTGCAAGTTGTTGCTATTAAATACCTAAATAAATGTGTTTACACTGTTCTAATTCTATTTTTAGGCTCCCCAAACCTTTCACCCAACCCTGTCTCTCCTGCAAACAACAACCTAGGTAAGAACAGACATTTATTCATAATGTTTCACAGCCAGAGAATCCACTTTTTTTCTTCGATGTGGAAGTAAGCCTATGGGTGATACTTCCGGTTCATTAGCCACTATAGGGAAGTAATAAGAAGAATAATAACGTGCAGTAAATGGCAAAACTGCACTACAAAGCAGTGTGTTCATAATTAAGATAATACATTTAAATGATAAGGTAAGACACACCAATTTGCAATATCAAGCAGGAAAACAAGCTGTTTTTTACAGCAAAAAATAGCTGGATGCGCATGAGACCAGAGACCAGACCCATAAAATTTACAAATGGCTGCGCCCACTTTTACGGGAAATAATACTAAATAATACTAATGTGTTAGTATAGGTCTTGTAGATGCTATCTTATATTGACAATGTTTTAAAGTTGCTTTCCTGTCGCCACCTTTTTGCCTTTCACGTGTGGCTGTAGTTTGTTTCGTGCAAACAGTCATCACTAAAAGTGTTTGTTGTGATGGGAACCAAGCAGAGTCAGTCTGATTTCTGTGAGTACTCCACCCCACTGTGAGTTTAATCTGGCTGGATTATCTCAGACATATCTCCAAAACGTTTTTCTGCCTGCCTGGTCCTGTGTGAGGTGATTTAGTGAGAACGGAAGTCAGCTTCAGTGAGTCCATGAGAAAAGATTAGGATGTGTCACTGCCGGTAAAGCACATGAGTAATGACATCAGCATCCTGTACTATCCTCATTAAATGCGTGTTTTTTTTTTTTTTAACATGTATTATTTTATTATTACCCCATAGCGGTTTAAATCATTTAGCCATTGTACACAGATATAACTGTTATATTTTCAAAAACAGCTAGATCGGGTGATTTTCTGAACAGCTAGTCACACTAAGAAGTGTAATAATGTTGGCACCAGTCAAATACTTTTATTAGAAATAAAAGTAAATAACCACAACAAACACTGAGATGTGTGCACTCATATTCCTCTTGTGCGTAGGCCCAAAAAGTTAGATCATAGTGGAAAAGCACAAAAACGTTTGTAGTATCACTTCATCAGTGTTTATTAGAAATTTACACTACCATTTGGGGTTAAGGTTTTTTTTTATGTTTTTGAAGAAGGTCAATGCTTTGTAATAATTATTACAGTTAAAAGAACTGTTTTCTGTTTTAATGTATTTTAAAATAAAAAAAAAATTACTCCTAACTTCATTGTCACATGATCCTTCAGAAATCATTCTAATATGTGATCCTGGACCACAAAACCAGTCTTAAGTAGCATGTGTATATTTGTAGCAATAGCCAACAATACATCGTATGGGTCAAAATTATCATTTTTTTATGCCAAAACTCATTCGGATATTAAGTAAAGATCATGTTCCATGAAGACATTTTGTAAATTTTCTATCGTAAATACTTCAAAACTTAATTTTTGATTAGTAATATCCATTGCTAAGAACTTTATTTGGACAACTTTAAAGCTGTTTTTTTTTTTTTGCACCCTCAGATTCCAGATATTCAAATAGTTGTATCTCTGCCATGTATTGTCCTATCCTAACAAACCATACATCAATTGAAAACTTATTTATTCAGCTTTCACTGATGTATACATTTTAATTGAAAAAAATTGACTCTTATGACTGGTTGTATGGTCCAGGGTCACATATGATTTAGTGCTCAAGAAACAATTCTTTATATTATCAGTGGTAAAAACAGTTGTGCTACTTAATATTTTTGTGGAATCAGTTCTACATGATTTTAAAGGATTATTTGATGAATAGAAAGAACAGGATTTATTAGAAATAATCATAATCTTTGGTTATATTGTACATGTGTTTACTGACACACTGAATTAATATAATGCAGCCTTGCTAAATAAAAAGTATTCATTTCTTTCAAAAAATATTACTGACCCTACTTTTTTTTAACTTTAGTTTATATGTATGTATCCTATAAATGTAAATTTATAAATCTTACATAATAAGATAAATAACTAGTTGTTTAAGTTATTAAACAAAGTAAATAACCTAATTTTGAAAAATATTTTTGGAAAAAAAAAAAAAAGAGATGTATTTAAAAATAAATATTGAGTATATAATATACAGTATACAGTCAAACCAACAATTATTCAGACGCCAGATATAATTTTTAATATTTTTTTACAAGTGCGTGCGGGACACTGTAGTTCATTTATGTATGTGAGGATAGCAAAATAATGTAAACTGTGACATATTATACCCAAAAATTCTTCATATAGTGGACTACCAGTAAAATTTATCAAAATTTGGGACCAAAAATTATTCTGACACTTTGACCTGACCAACTGTTTGTTCTTTAATTGCTAATGCAACCTTTTTACACCACAGACTGAACAAGATTAAGTATTGATCGTTGTGTAAATATTGTCATACTAACATGGTTGATTGTATTCCATAACATACCTTTCTATCAAAGTCATCTGACATTATCAAGATGACTTTGTTCTGACACAGTTGAACTCTGAGTTCTTGTCATATGTGATTACCATTTTCTTAACTGTAGCAAATAAACTGTGAAAATGTGAGAAATGTTAAAGGTGTCAGAGTAAATTTTGATATGCTAAGTTACTCAACCCATCACTGAATGGTGTTGGAGGTTAGTTCTCTCATGCGTCACAGTAAACCATGTGTGTATACTAGTTAGTGAGCCTCTGTCGCAGGTTTTGCCTCTTAGCTGTACAAGAGGAAACCTCATATAAAAGAATCCTTTGTTTCTGTCCTCTTAGTCAGCCCAGGGTAATGTAGTAATAATAATAATATCCTGTCACTGGGTTGTTCTATCTCTGCAAAGACACCAGGACGCCCTGTAGTAAAAATAACAAATAACCACTTTCACATGGACAGCCTGCTGTTTTCAAAGGGCCACATTCTGTCACAATGTGACACACTGATTTTACACCAGAATCCAAAGTCCAGAGCTTTTCCTGTTCTTTCACACTTTATCTTTGTTCTGCACTTGTTTTGTAACTCTGATCCTTTCTCATGCTCATTTATGTGTGTGTGTGTTTGTGTTAGATTTGCAGCCGGTAACATATTGTGAATCCGCATTTTGGTGCTCGATTTCCTACTACGAGCTGAATCAGCGTGTGGGCGAGACTTTCCACGCCTCGCAACCGTCTCTGACTGTAGACGGCTTTACGGACCCCTCTAACGCAGAACGTTTCTGTCTGGGCCTGCTGTCCAACGTCAACCGCAATGCAGCTGTGGAGCTGACGCGTAGACACATTGGTACATTCGGCTCACATTTATTAAAAAAAAAAGGTATTTGAATTAGAGGTTTTTAAAATCAACTGAATGTTTAATCTCATAATGTTTCCACAGGCCGAGGTGTGCGTTTGTATTACATCGGCGGTGAGGTGTTTGCTGAATGTCTGAGCGACAGTGCTATTTTCGTCCAGAGTCCAAACTGTAACCAGCGGTATGGCTGGCACCCTGCCACAGTATGTAAGATACCTCCAGGTGAGTCAGCCCGTCTGTATACTGCCTGTGTATATACGTCCTATGAGTCACTCAGGCATGTTCCTAGTGTCAGACTTGCTCATTCTGTTTCATAGAAGCACTCAAGCTTATATATGTGTGTGTGTGTGTTTGCTTCTGAATTCTTTGTAGGCTGCAATCTGAAGATCTTCAATAATCAGGAGTTTGCAGCTCTGTTGGCCCAATCAGTGAATCAGGGGTTTGAAGCTGTTTACCAGCTGACCCGCATGTGCACCATCCGCATGAGTTTCGTCAAAGGCTGGGGGGCAGAATACAGGTAAACCAAGACAGAAAGCACATACATTACCATTTAAAAGTTTGTAATCAGTAAGCGTTTTTCGAAAGAAATTAATACTCACCCAGATAGCACACTTGCATATGTAAGATGTCAGTTTGACCTACATTCTAAATCGTAAACATCTTAAAGAAATCTAATAGACGTCTATTTGACATTTAATAGGAAATGTCCTATAGACATATTGCACATGAGTAAACAATCTAAAAAATACGTCTTGCAGATGTAGCAGACATCAATTAGACATCTCCGAGATGTACCTGTGCTATCAGGGTTTATAATTTTCCTGCAGAATATATATGTATTCATATTATTATTATTATTATTATTATTATTATTATAGTATATATTCTATCTGTGCTGTACACTACTGTTAAAAAGTGTGGGATTACGTAAGATTTTTAAATTTTTTATTTTTTGGGAAAAAATTATACTTTTATTTAGCAGAAAATGATATATATATGTGTATGTAATATACTATATAATGTAATATTAAAAAAAAACAGTAATATTGTGAAATATTACAATTTAAAATAACAGTTTTCTATTTTAATATACTGTAAAATATAATTTATTCTTTTGATGCAGTGCTGAATTTTCATCGTACATTACTCCAGTCTTCAGTGTCACATGATCCTTCAGAAATCATTCTGATTTATTAACAATATGCTGATGTATTATAAATGTTGGAAACAGGTTTTGCAGCTTTTTTTTTTTTTTGGAACCTATGATACTTTTTTTCAGGATTCTATGATGAATAAAAAGTTAAAATGAATAGCGATTATTCAAAATAGAAATATTTTCAAACAATGTAAGTCTTTACCATCACTTGTTATTCATTTAACACATCCTGGCTCAAAAAAAAAAAAATAAATTCTTTAAAAAAAAAAAAAATACAGACAATGGAAGTATATATTATTACAAAAGATTTCTTTTTTAAATAAATACTGTTCTTTTTTACTTTTTTTTTTTTTCATCAAATAATCCTGAAGGATCATGTGACACTGAAGACTGGAGTAATGATGCTGAAAATTCAGCTTTCCATCACAAAAATAAATTATGCTTTAAAGTAAATTAAAATAATAAACAATTATTTTAAATTGCAATAATATTTAATAATATTACAGTTCAAATAAATGTAGCTTTGATGAGCATAAGAGACTTCTTTTAAAAAAAAAAAAAAACATATATAATGTAATATATATATATATATATATATATATATATATATATATATTACATTATATATGTATGTATCTATGTATGTATGTGTGGATGTGTGGATATGTGACCGTGGACCAAAAAAACACAGATATATTTAGATAAAACGATACTTTTTTTTTCCTACCGTAAACATATCAAAATGTAATTTTTGATTAGTAATATGCATTGCTAAGAACATAATTTGGACAACTTTAAAGGTGAATTTTTTTTTTATTTTTTTTTGCACCCTCAGATTTCAGATTTTTAAATAGTTGTATCTTGGCCAAATATTATCCTATTCAGCTTTGAGATGATGTATAAATTTGTATAAAATTGACCCTAATTATTGCAACTTATTGCTTATGCGAAGGTAAAATCTGCTTTTCTAAATCGGTTTTGTTTATAACTGCATTGCTTTTAAAAGTACTCTGAATATTAAAAACAAATGCGCAAATGGCATTTAATCACTACATTTCTGTGACAGTAGCACACAAAAAGCTAATGCCTGCCCTTGATTATGTAAAACAGATATTCCTGGCTGGTGTGTAGTTTGTTAAAAATGCTCGGCAGGCACTGAAGCACATTAGTGACCCAGATTGTCCTTCCTGCAGGCGGCAGACAGTGACCAGCACCCCCTGCTGGATAGAGCTGCATCTCAACGGCCCCCTGCAGTGGCTGGACAAGGTGCTCACTCAGATGGGCTCTCCGAACCTCCGCTGCTCCAGCGTGTCATAGGACAAACAGCCCGTTTCATATAACCATACTCTTCTAATGACATCCTCTACTGCTGCTGAATGCCAAGCAAACAAACCTATCAAAACCAAGGACGGGGGAGACAAACACCTGCTGGACTCCTCAGAGTGTCACTTTATCATTTACAGATCCTAATACTTTGCTGTGGGCAAAAATAGACACGTACAGTTGAAGCACTTTGAACAATGACACTCAAGGAGCGTGGATGAGTTTAAAAATGAGGTATTTTCCTCATTGTGAATTTAAATGTGATCATGAAATTTTTTGTTTTGATCTGAAGGTATTAGAATCATGGGCTCGGAATATGATTGATTAAATCATAGACATCCTCATAAGGGGGCCTCTAAGTTTCCACCACCTTCAGTGAAGGGTCTTGTGTGAACTTTTACAGTATGTTAGCCTGAAGCTACTGCTTCTGAAAGCTGTTTGTGTGTAGCTGTGCTCAAGTAAATTGCACTGCGCTGGACAGGTCAATATACAAGGCGACTGCCGTCGGTCTCGTATGCACGGTCGACCAAGTTTGTATACACTACCAGTCAAAAGTTTTTGAACAGTAAGATTTCTAATGTTTTTAAACAACTCTCTTCTGCTCTCCAAGCCTGAGTTTATTTGATCCAAAATACAGCAAAAGCAGCAATAATGTGAAATATTTTTACTATTTAAAATAACTGCTTTCTATTTTAATATATTTTAAAATGTAATTTATTCCTGTGTTCAAAGCTAAATTTTCAGCATCATTACGCCAGTCTTTAGTGTCATATGATCCTTTAGAAAGCATTCTAATATACTGATTTGCTGTTCAAGAAACTTTTTTATCAATATTTAAAACGGTTGAGTAATTCTTTTATTTTAGGTACTTTGATTAAAAAAAAAAAATCAACATCATAAATGTTTTTTGAGCAGCAAATCAGAATATTAGAATTATTTTTGAAGGATCATGTGACTGGATAACGATGCTAAAAATTCAGCTTTTAAATCACAGGAATAAATTACATTTTAAACTATATTCAAGTAGAAAAGTGTTATTTTAAACAGTAAAAATATTTCAGAATTGTACTGTTTTTGCTGTACTTTGGATCAAATAAATGCAGGCTTGGTGAGCAGAAGAAAAAATAAAAAAAAATAAAAATCTTTTGACTGTTAGTGTACTTCTGACAGGAACTGAGTGTGTAGAATTGTAACAGAGGTACTTAGCCTTGATTCTGAAAAGCACTTGTTTGGTTTGTGAACAAGGAAATAGCATTGGAAATTTGTCAGTGACAAATGCTAGTAGCTAATAGTGCCATTTTATTTCTTGAAATTGATGGTTACTGTTTGAATTTTGCTCAGCAAAGACATTTTGTATTAAGTATTTTTGCATTATAAACCGAATGGAGATCGCGAAAGTATATTTTTACTGCAGCCCTAGAGTATTGTAATTAAGATCACTGTCATCTTACATAGATATAAAATTAAAAATGGTCACATTAGTACATTTTTACAAAATTTTGACTGTTGTTAATTAATGTAGTGATGTTACATAGCATGTCTTTCACCCAGCTGCACAGAAAATTCCCAGAATAATGGTAAATGTGACCGCACCATTAGTCATCAGTTTTTTTCATTGTCTTTTCATTGATTCTGTTCTGTTCATGATTGGCGCACCAAAGGGATGTCTCGAACTCAGGACTGTCAATCCATTCTGATTTTTGAGCTCTTAAACTCACGTAACAGCATTTCATGTATCTACAGACTACTCTGTTTTACTGTCAGTGATTTGTGAGTGGGTAAAAAATGATTTCGAGTTATTTGTCACCGAAAAGTGGAGGGCAAGTACTGCTGGCAGCTCTTGGAATGCTTGTATTTTATGTAAAAAAAAATGATATCACTGAGAATAGTGCAAACGGCTAGATTTTTATGTGGACCCTTTTCTCATCAGGTTATTCAAATTCCTTGATTTGTTAGTATTGACAACTAACTCAATGCATGAGTCAGCAGTCCAAAAGCATGTTTCTCATTTTATTGGCTGATGTCTGGTCAAGGAATAACCTCTGAAATCACTGATCATGAAAATCCTGACAATCTCTGCTTGATTTTAAAAATCAAACTGATGTTTCATTGAACAACTGATGCTTGTGTTTGATTCCCCCAAGCTATAAATCTTCATCTGTGACTCAACAGGGCCAAACCACACAGTTGGACTGTTGGTTTTATTTAGATTTGTGCTCTTTGCTGGAACATCGCTTGTATCCTGTTTATTTTCTTGCACTCTTGGTTTGCAAATACAACATTCTTTGTCTTAGTGTCAGTAATTTCATTCATATTCTGAAACTGGTGCTTAGTTCTCGTTTGCCCTGAATTTCCTTTTTGCTTTTCCATAACGTTTACTTTTCTTGCATTCACTGTCATATTGACTTTTGTTATGTAAGTTTTAATAATAAAATGTTTTAAGAGCATCATTTTAAGACTTTTTTATATAGTATGTAAAGAATAGTTTCATGATGTCAAATGTATTTGACAAATGTACTTTCAAACAAACCATCAAAACTGATTCGACAGATCATTTTTTTAATTGATGAAGAGCTAATGACATGCACAAGCATAGTCCGTAATTGTGACTTACATCGGAAAAATAAAAGTTTAAAAACAATCCACTTTTGTCAGCTCATCCGTCATTTGATTTATAACTCTTTTGACAGAACCATAGGCTTCATCCTTGTATGTCGCTGCAGACTTGCACTGACACCACCAGAGAACAGGCAAGATAACAACCTCGCCTCCTGCGACCCGTCCCGTGGCTTTCAGATTACAATGTTTGAAGCCAAAAGCCCATAATGACTCTGTACTGCTTGATTGAGGTGTTGGACACTGATATTATAGTAACAGCAGTATCTTGAATATCTCACTTGCTGTTTTTGCCCACATTCTTCCATGTTTCTCGGGCGGGACAGGACTGGGCTGGGCTGATTTGGGATGACTGGGGGGTTTAAAGGGTGGGCTGAGTATCAACAGTGGAAGCTGGTTAACTCTCCTCCCCAGATGACAAGCCATCAATCTCATCCTGGTCTCCACCAATAGCCATCCAGAATGCTTTAGCAACCTGATTGAGGGTAATTTGATTGTTAGCGCAACATTCAGATTAAAAAAAATTAGCATTAGTATTGAAGGGATAGTTGACCCAAAAATGAAAATTCTGTCGTTAATTACTCTCCCTCATGTCGTTCCAAACCCGTGAGACCTTCGTTTAGCTTTGGAACCCAAATTAAGATACGTTTGATAAAATCCGGGCGCTTTCTGACCCTGCATAGACAGTAACGCAAGTGACACGTTCAAGGCCCAGAAAGTTAGCAAGGACATTGTTAAAGAAGTTTTTATTCATGTTGTTATTTTAGTTTTTTATGCGCACAAAAAGGATTCTTGTAGCTTTATAACATTACAGGTGAACGACCGCTGTCACATGGACTATTGTAACAATGTCCTTGCTATCTTTCTGGGCCTTGAATGTGTCAGTTGCATTACTGTATATACAGAGTCAGAAAGCTCTTGGATTTCATCAGAAATATCTTGATTTGTCTTCCAAAGACGAACGAAGGTCTTCCAGGTTTGGAACAATATGAGGGTCAGTAATTAATGACATAATTTTTATTTTTGGTATATCTCTTTAAATGAGATATTATTAAAGGTATATTACCTTTTCTGCATGTACTTTCCTCTGTTCATGCGGCAACGAAGAGGCCTTGTCTACAAATAAGAGTTTTAAGCATATACAAAACATTATTTGTAAAAACAGGTCTTCACTTTTGAGTTTTGGTAAATTGTTTTAAGAAATATCTTTATATATTAAAAGAGAAAAAAATATTTTATTTAACAAGAACACATTAAATGATCACAATAAAAATCTTGAAAATAAAAAGTAACACACTTTCCACCAAAACATTATGCACCAAATTCAGCCTGGCCGTTATGGGAATAAATTACATTCTAAAATATATTAATTAAAGAACCTGAGGTTATACTGTAAAACTATTTCATGATATTCCTGTTTTTAACCGTATTCTTAATATTATTCTTTTTACCTTTCATCTCTTTCAACTTGGTAAAGAGTCGCTCAAAATTCTCCACATCTGCATCTCCAGCTGTTAGGTTAGCCAACTCTTGTATGTCGATGTCAATCATGGGATCTGTAACAAATTAGCAAAGATTTCATTGAACACTGCACAGAAGTACTTTCAACTAAGTATTTGAACAACAGCTTGTTCCGTTTGTGCTTAAAACACTAATATTCTATTTTATCATATTAATTTAACTCAAATTGAGTACAAATACACTGCCCCTTAACAAAAGCACTTACCGACTGCTGTATCTACTGCGTTATTCTGGTTATTCTCTGCTCTCTGGCTCTCAGTGCCTTCATCTGTACTGTTTGATGGGGAATGAGAGGACTATAGCGAGAAAAAGTTGTCTGTTAGATTGTATAAATCTTAAAAAATCTTCAAAAAAACTGACCCTTATGACTGGTTTTGTGGTCAGGGGTCACATTTTAGCATTAGCATTGAAGGGATAGTTGACCTAAAAATGAAAATTCTGTGAATAATTACTCCCCCTCATGTCGTTCCAAATTTGTAAGACCTTTGTTCATCTTTAGAACACAATTTTTTTTTTTTTAAAGATTTATTTGGCATTTTTAGCCTTTATTAGGACAGGAAGCGAAGTGGGAGAGAGATAGGGGACGGGATCGGAAAAGGTCTTTGAGTCGGGATTCGAACATAGGACGCCTGCAGCACAACGGCACTGTACGTCAGCGCACTGCCCACAAAGCTATCGCGCCGAATTAAGATTGTTTTGATAAAATCCAAGAGCTTTCTGACCCTTTCTAAGAAGAAATTGTCAAATAAAGTCATTATTTTTGTTTTCTTTGCACACTAAAAGTATTCTCGTAGCTTTATAACATTGCGGTTGAACCAATGATGTCACAAGGACTATTTTAGGAATGTCCTTACTACCTTTCTGTGCCTTGAATGTGTCAGTTCTGTTGCTGTGTATGAAGGGTCAGAAAGCTCTCAGGTTTAATCAAAACTTCTTAATTTCTTAATTTAACTTCTTAATAAAATCTTAATTTGTGTTGATGAATGAAGGCCTTACAGGCTTAGAAGGACATGAGTAATTAATGACAGAATTTTAATTTTTGGGTAAGCTATCCCTTTAAGACACTACTGTAAATAATGTTCATCTACATACATAAAGAGCAGCACAATTAGAAAAGGCTAACCAGTGTCTCTTGACTGGGTCGTGGGTTGTTGTGATGAGAGGCCACCAGACTGCTCATTAGCCCAAATCCTTGGCTGTGTTCTGAGAAAAATATATATGATAATTAAAGGTAAAGTTAATGAACATAGCTCTGTACATTTCCCATTAGGACAGTACAGACTCACCATCTTTCATCTCAACGCTGGACCACACATTGGCGTTGAGCGCCTGAACGATTCTTTTTACTCCAGTGGACTCTGGAAAGTCATCTATGGGGTACATAAAAGACTGTAAACAAAATGTTTCATGTGCATAATCATGACTAAACTTTGTTTTCTTTCTCACCATCTTCATCAGGTAGATCTTGAGGGTTGAGCTCTACTAATTCAAATGCGTGAGCCAGACACCACTGCTGGGCCTCCTGTTTGCTAACACCTGCAATGGCATATTTACACCAAACTTAGCAAAAAAACTCCATATGTTGCATTCAAACCATTGAAAAGGTAGTACCAAACACACACTCACCACTGTCACATGCATGGTCACACACTAGGATCAGCACTTCTGGAGCCAAATCCTCTACTACTGATAACCAGGAGTTGACACTGTTCAGACCATCTTTCTAAAACACAAAAAGAGTTGAATTAAGGCACAAGCACTAAATGGTGAATTTATAAAATGATCAATACGTTAATAACTCACAGCTTTGCTGTCAAAGTAAACAATAAACGCTTGCATAGACCGGGCAACCTCTGTATTCATGTCAAATGGACTTGAAACAACACATAAGCTGACGTCTGCTGTGTAGTACTTGTTGTTGATTGTCCATGGATACCAAGAAACTCTTTCTTCTATTTTGGTAGCTTGAGGTAGTGATTCTAAACCCAGGATCTCTGAAATAAAATATATTAAAACTGTTATTGGCCAAGTGAACAATGGCAGCGAAAACAAACTAAAGCTCAACATCACCGCCTGCTGGTCACAGAGAATCACTAGATTTAAAAAATAGTATATTTCCCCCATAAAACGTTTTAAAAATTAAGCACTAAATTATGTATTAGAATTAAAAATGGATGTATAAAATATGCCAGTTTATATATTGCACACTTATTATGTATTGTAGCCCTGCATCAAGAATATATATGTAAAAATAACAGCGTCAGTAATGATTCACATTTATTGTCCAGCGATTAGAAAACCAATATACGAGATAAACATGTAAACTGTAACTTTTACAAAACACCGCATGTTACATGAAATCGGCAAAAAGCCTGATAAAGAATTAACTTATAAGACGACAGATGGGCAATCTTCAGATAAAATATTGCTTTTATGCTATCGTTACACAAAACATTGCTGCACAGTATAGTTTATGCGATTAATAATGAAACCGTTATCGCTATCGACACATTTTGATCTGTATTTAAGAGGCAGCACAATGACATTCCTTGTTGACAGCTAACGTTAGCATAGCATCAAGGCTAAGGAGTGTAGAATATATTCCCCCCTTTTACTCACGTCTAATGAGCTCCTCTTCTTTAAAGCTGGGATCACAACTTGTGACTAAGATACAAGGCAGGGTAGGTACTTCATCTCCTTGATCATCTGCCATTTTAAGCGTTTGGACAATTAAAAACAGCTACTAATGAAAGTTAGCACGTTAGCAGCAACTGTCAACCACCTCCAGGAAACCTTTCACCTCTAACCCCGACTCACTTCCGTGTCTGCGCAAGCGAAACTTTAGAAAATTAAAGTTTAATAAGAGTTAAGGCTTGCTAATGAACAGCTATAGAAACAGCGCAGTGATACATACACTGATTAATAACGAAATGGTAATAATAACAAACAATACTGGTCTGACTGTGTTTACTTATGGAGACTGTACTGTCGTACGCGTCATGTTGCCATAGTTACAGCCAGACCTTTGTTTAGAAAAATATAAAGACTTGGAGCGAAGCTAGAAAAGCTCAGATGTGACCTGAATTATTTAGTAGAAAAAATGGCCGAGGTCCTTAAAAATAAAGATGAAGTTGGGCATATTTTAGTACAGGTAATGTGCTCAAGTAACGTTATAAAATAATATGAAAGAAGGCTTGACAACAACTGTTGACGTTTTAATTACTTTGAAACTATGCTAGTTGCATTATATAACTGAACATGATATAATTATTACGTTTGTAAAACTGTGTTCTTGTGATTTTTATTGTGTCTTAGGTGCAGGATGATTTAAGACAACTAAAAAAGAATCTTGTTCGATTAACGGTGGAAGAGAATGGGGAAGTTTTGGACATTCAAGCTTTGGATGCAGCCATTAGCAGGACAGAGAATGGAATAAGGGTACAGAAAGCCAACCTAATGACAATTTTACTTGAATAGTTCTGTAGGCTTTGATTGAGGTCCGCTTTACTTAAATACACAGCATATGGTACCAACTTTCTTTGGGGAGAATTTACAAAAAATTGCAATCAATATATTTTTAAGTTTTGTAGTCCTGTGGCTTTTGAGCATATGTTTACACAAGTTTGTTTATACAAGTTTGGGATCAATACGATTGTAAATGTTCTTTAAAGAAGTCTTTTCTGCTCATCAAGGCTGTTTATTTGATTAAAAATACAGAAAAAACGGTAATATTGTAAAATATTATTGCAACTTAAAATAGTGGTTTTCTATTTTGATATACTTCAAAATACATTTTTTCTGTGATGCAAAGCTGAATTTTTAGCATCATTACTCCAGTCTTCAGTGTCACATGATCCTTCAGAAATCATTCTAATATGCTGATTAATTATCAATGCTGCAAACACTTGTGCTGTTTAATTTTTCAGGATTCTTTTATGAATAAAACATTAAAAAGAACAGCATTTATTTAAAATAGAAATCTTTGAAACAGTATACACTGCTGTTCAAAGTTTGGGGTCAGTCAGTTTTTCCTTTCTTTTATTGTTTGAAAGAAATTGATACTTGTATTCAGCAAGGATGTGTTAGACTGATGAAAAAAGTGATAGTAAAGACTTACATTGTTAGAAAAGGTTTCTATTTGGAATAAATGCTGTTAATTTGAACTTTTTATTCATCAAAGAGTCCTAAAAAAAGTATCACAGGTTCTAAAAAAAAGAAAAAAAAATCAAGCAGCACAACTGTTTCAACATTGATAATCAATCAGCATATTAGAATGATTTCTGAAGGATCATGTATTCATAAATTCTATTTTAAAGTATATTAAAATAGAACACCACTATTTTAAATTGCAATAATAGCTTTGATCACAGAAATTAATTATAAGTATATTGAATAAAAACTATACATATTATTTTAAATTGCAATAATATTTCATAATGTTACCATCTTTTCTGCATTTTTGATCAAATAAATGCAACTTTGATGAGCATGATTGATTTCTTAAAAAAAAAAAAAACTTTTTAACAGCAGTGTGTATATATATATATATATGCTAATTATATATGACTAATTATCTTACTAAGATTCATGCAGTGGAAATATATAAAAGATGTGGATGGAAGAATGATGCTTGTAAATATTTGTTTATTGAATTATAGAGGCATGCAGAAGATTATCTGAAAACCATCAATAATCAGGTTTTGACTCTACCCTGTATTGAAGACCCTGAAAAGAGGCCTGTCCCTGCCAAACTTGTTAAATGGTATTTAAAAAAAAAAAAACCTGTCAACTAGATTATGTAAAATCACAATAAATCTAACATATTTTTATAACATTTTTGTAGGCAGCCACAATATGAGACAATACCAAATGCACGTCCTCAGAGATGCCAGATTCTTGGTCCATCACCAGGAGAAAAGGTTTCCATCTTTACACATACTCATAACATTTGTTAAGACAAAAAGGTCTTTATTCTGTAATCTATGGTTCTGTCTCCCCAACAGCACAAGTCAGCATTTATCATGCGTTTACTGAATAACCCTTTTCACCCAAAGAACAAGGAGATTGTGCAACAAAGTTATGGGATTCAGCTTCCTCACCTGCACAACAGAACCAGTGTGAGTTGCGGAAAGATATGCTTCTATTATTATTATTGAAGAAAGGGACAGTTTACCCCAAAATAAAATTTCTGTCATCATTTACTCACCCTCATGTCGTTCCAAAACTGTTCCACAGAGGAAATAAAGTCATACAGGTTTGCAGGGTGAGTAAACAATGACAGAATTGTCTTTTTTTGTGTGAACTGTCCCTTTAATACTGTAGTGTGTTCTCGTTTATTTTACATGTGTGGCTGCAGCTTTTATGATTAAGGCTTATTGATGTTGTTGATTATATCCTGGCCAGCTCTGACTGTTGCCTTAACGCCAGCGTCTGTCACATGAACCTCATGAAAAGAAAAGATGTGACTGGCGTGTAATAATAGATGACTGCAGTCACTTCGCTTTCGAACAGGAGATGCGGATTTGAAGGTCACCTGGTTTGGCAGTGACAGCTAAATCTGTCTGTTGGTAAACAAATTAATCTTTCTAAAGGTCACCATTTGTTTTGGTGCTCTGTTTCCCCCCTTCTGCTTTCCGCCGCGGTTCTTCCTCTATCTCCTGCATCCTCTGCCTGTCACTCGTGAGGAGGCTGTCATGTTGTTGAGAAGAAGGTATGAGACTTGGCTGCCGAAAGCAGACAGACGCAGATTGCGGCACATCAGCATTCTTCGGAGGACGGCCACCGCCTGATTGCAGTTGTATGGGCTGCTGCTTTACAGCTGTCTCAGGACAGGCACCGGTACCTGTTCCCGCATGCCAATAAGACAGCCGTGGCTTACCCAACTGGCACTCGCTGGCGCTCTGCCTGCTGCGTCGATACCTCTGTGCTGTCGGCTAGTTCTCCGCAGAGTCTCCGAATGAGCTCCCACTGTTTTTTTCTTTAAAATGTCCCCTCGTACCACTTAAACAGCTGCAAGCCTCCAAACCTCTCCAAACACCTGGCCGGCGCTCGTGGTTTGTCAGGGAGCTCAGTGGTGTGACAACAGACAGGCCAGAGAACAGCAGGATGAGGAGAGTACAGAAGGGCTCTGTCTGGCATGTGCCCACAACTTGACAAACTCGCAGTGTGCTCTCCATTATATGTTTTTCGGCACTGACCTCCTTTTTTGATGCTGTTTTGTGTGCTATGATTAATGCGCGTCCTACCCGTTGCATTTTTTAGCCATCAGGCTATAAATTTTCTGTAGATAACATGTTTTTATTGTGCTTTTTTGTGACTTCTGGTGCTTGTTTTTATCAAAATGATTGTAAAAATTAATGACGAATTATATTAGCCAACGAAGATCCTAATTATTGCACTACATCCTTTTTATTGTGGAATGTGGTGCACGACTTTCATTTGATTTATGAACTATTATATGATAATGAGGAGGTACGAGCATTTTAGGCATTGCTCTGATGGAATTTAATTCTAGAAGATTTCAAGCAGCTGTTCACTTGAGAGAAGGTGCGAGACAAATAAACCGAGCCGTGCTCAAAGTATCCAGAAAGCATTGCCAGCGTGTGATTGATTGCTTCAGGGAAGGGGGCTTATTGGCCAGTTTACAATGTCATTAACTGCCTGTATTTTAGCTCCAGCTTTATTTTAATGAATGCGGAAAATCTGTTGGTTGTAATCACACAACATCACCGCGCTCTCTCTCGCAAATGTGCACGCACTTGTGATTCGCTACAGCCATCGGAACCGACAGAAAGAGAAACCATATTTCTTGACATCTACAAGCTGCCACCAGCCTGATTAATGGATAGTCGTCTCCCAGCCTTTTACAACAAAGTTTTGTTTGGAGGGAAAAATCTGATCGGTGACCCGAAGCTAATAGCATTCTCCATGAGCAAGTTATTGAGCGAAGTATGTTCCCTCGCTCTCTTCTTCTAGTATCGGGTGAATGGTGGCTTTAGAGCCTGCAGGCAGGTTTTTTTGGCCCAGTGAGACGGGGCAGTAGGTTAATACCCTTTGTTCTGTCACTTTCAACACCTCTGACCTTTGACCACAGAGCTATCATTCGGGGCTCAGTAATTCCTCCATGTTTGGACAATGTTTTATTGCCTTTTTAAGAAATGCCCATTATTTCAAGCTCAAAGGGATGGTTCTCCCAAAAATGAGAATGATATTTTCGCTGTTGATGAAAGTGAATAGTGAGCATGTTTCTCATTCACATATACTTGAATATGCACATATTTAAATCACTCGAATGAGATTGTATGTGTGAAATAGCTCTTTAAAATGACTATTATAACTTAGTTGAACCACAGTGGTTAGAAAGAATATAGTGTACGTTTATGTAATGAAAACATTTATTTTGTTTTTTTTTTAGGTTGGGACTCAAAGAGTGGTCACTGGCTCCACTTCGGGTTTTGCTGCAGCACATGGAGGTCTGCCTAAACACCTACACCCCAAACCACCATCTGAATGTAGAGACGTGAATGCAGGTAAAAACCTCTTTTTACAACTGATACAGTATTTCTTTATACAATATACACTTCTGTTCAAGAGTTTTGAGTCTGTAAGATTGTTGAATGTTTTTTAAAGAAGTCTCATCTGCTCTCCAAGCCTGCATTTATTTGATTGAAAATATAGCAAAAGCAGTACTACTGTGAAATATTTTTACTAATTAAAAGAATTCTTTTTTTTATTTGAATATATTTTAAAATGTAATTTATTTCTGTGATCAAAGCTAAATTTCTCCAGTCTGACTCCAGTCTTCAGAGTCACATGATCTATCAGAAATCGTTCTAATATGCTGATTTGATGTTCAAGAAAAAAATATATATATATTATCAATATTTGAAACAGTTGAATGCATTTTTTCAGGATTCTTTGATGAATAAAAAAGGTCCAAAGATCATCATCCACAAAATAAAAAGCTTTTGTAACATTATACACTATACCATTCAAAAGCTTGGAGTCGGAATTTTTCTATTTCAGATAAATGCTGTTCTTCTGAACTTTATATTCATCAAAGAATCATGAAAATCAAAAATTCTACTCAGCTGTTTTCAACATAATGATAATAATAATAAGTGTTTTTGAGCAGCAAATCAGAATATTAGAGTGATTTCTAAAGAATCTTGTGACTGGAGTAATGATGCTAAAATGTCAGCTCTGAAATCAATTCAGAATTTTACTGTTTTTGCTTGTTTTACTTTGGATCAAATATATGCAGGCTTGGTGAGCAGAAGAGACTTAAAAAAAAAAAAAAACATTAAAAATCTTATTGTCCAAAAACTTTTGACTGGTAGTGTTTTTGATCAAAAATACAGTAAAAACAGTAACATTGTTCCAGCAGCCATTAAACCATTAATCATTCTAACATGCTGATTTGGTGCTCAAGAAAGATTTCTTATTATTTCAGTGTAAAAATAGTTGCTTAGTATTTTGGTAGAAATTGTCACATTTTCTTTGCGTGATTCTTTGATGAATAGAAAGGAACCATGTTTATTTAAAATAAATGAAAATAATTTTTGCTAATTATAAACAAAAAACTTGCTGAACCCAGACTATTTATATGGTAGTGTATATGCTTATATTTGCATAAATTCATTTGTTTGTTTGTGCCCTCTGTTTGTGTTCATGAATAATGTGCTGTATTCACGAACCTTGAAATATTTTGTGTACAGATTCTCTCTGCAGGTTGTAATTAGAGTTGTTTGGTTATTTTTTAATGCATTTCAGGGCTGCTGCCCTCAGCATCTGACCTCTCTTCAGTGCAAACCCCAGTACAGCCCAAAGCTGTCCATGTGCTCCAGAGAGAGGACAGTGGCCAAAGTAAGATGGGTCAGTCTATTTCCACAATGTCATTACACACTTGCGGCCTACATTTAAAGTTAGAAAGTCAATTTGTATGCATTCAAAAATTCAGCTTTTTGTTGTGTATTGGATCCCAACAATCGACATAAAGAGGGGGAGTAAACCAAGCCTTAAGTATTGCTTTTTTGTTCAATTAACATTTCATTTTCAGCATGTAATTTTAAGCAAATTTTACGCTGTCTGTGATATTGTCAGGCGTATATATAGTACTATATATATTAAAATATATATTCATATATCATCATAAATAAATATTTGTAGTCTAAAACAGTCTACTTCTGATACAAAATGGCATTCAAATAACTAGATAAATATTATATATTTACATGTTGTTTTTTTTATTCTTTTAACATATCTGTTATATATATATATATATATTATACAGTCTTTGACTGTAGTATGTACTTCTAATCTAATGAAAGATGAGTCAGAAAAGGCTTCAAAACTGGAGATGGATTTGAGCAGAGATGGAACGTCTCTTGCAAGATCAGCAACCGAGAGTCCAGCATCCAGGACCATACGTACTCCCCCTCCTTCAGCTGCTTCTGCAAGCTCTGACAATGGAGTACTGAATCGTGGGATAGCCCGACTCACCCCACTTAACCTGCAGGTATTATTTATTCATACTGACATGACATAAAGTTAGTGTCTGCTTGTTGAGGTAACATTTTAGATGATTTTTGACACTGTGTGTCTTGTGTTTCTAATAATTTTTATTTTATGCTGTGGATATATAGGCCCAATGAGGGGAAAATATTAGCCATAATAGTTTTTAAAAGGAATGGTTCACCCAAAAATGAAAATTCTGTCATCGTTTACTCATGTCGTTCTATACCTGTACGATTTTCTTATCTTCTGTGGAACACAAAGTAAATATTTTGAAGAATGTTGGTTAATAAACATCTTTGGTCCCATTATGGGACTCCAGAATTTAAATTATTTAAAATATTTATAAATTATTTATTATAATATGTTTTTCTCTTTTCTTAGAGCATTCCAGTGTCAGCTGCTGTCAGCAAATATCCTTTCACCATAGTTGAGGGTCAGATTGACCCGGATGACTCTGACTACTGTAGGTTTAAAAAGCAATACTGTCTGTACTGGGGTGGAATAGTGGAGGCTTTGGACCAGCTGCAGTGGATGCTATTGGACTTTGCAGTGCCACTGGCGAGGGTGTGTGGGGAGCGACTGGCAGCGTGCGTGCAGAGCGGTGAGCTCGACTGGAGAGACGGCAGGGGCCGGTGCGCCCATGTGGAGAAGCTGCTCTCTGTGCTGGAGAACAGGGATGAGGTATGGGACCTGATGTGTCAGCCTGGCCAGCGCTACAAAGGCATCGAGGGGCATCAGGCAGCGGCTGTGCGAATCCAGACCTGCTGGAGGCGTTACTCTGCCCGTACCGCCTACCTGCTCCAACTCAGGCCCAAATGGGCGGCTCAAGTTATTGCCATGTCTCTGCTGAAACGTGCCAAATTACGCCATTTAAGGAAGAGTCTACAGGCCTCACGTCTCCGCCAATTGGAAAACTACCGCATCAGGGCAAAGGTGAATAAAATAATAAAAAATTAGGAGAAATTAAGTTTTGTGAGATATAACGATATAATAGTCTGATATAAACAGTTCTGACTTT
>JAHKKF010525841.1:9718-42286 GCA_019740295.1 Labeo calbasu
AATATCAATCAGCAAACTGTTTTGTACAGCTAAAAATAGCTTGATGCCGATGAGACCGAAAGCCACACCCATAAAACGGTCACACCCGCTCTTACGGGAAGAAAAAGGTGGATAAGCATTTTTGTTATGGTGTGTAATGCAATGAGTAGGTGTGGGAAAAGTGCATTGAAGTCATTGATATTCACATTGTTGGTTCAGTTTATATTGGCAAATGGTAATGAGGAAATGCAACTTAAAATTGAGCAATAATTTAAAGGATGAACTACTCCTAACTAATTCTCCCTATCTCTCTCTGCCTGTCCTAGTGAGAGTAGCATGTTTGTCTCCAAGAGACGTTTCATTTTGAAGACATGCGGAACCACCCTCTTACTACAGGCACTGGTGCCACTGCTGGAACTGGCTCGTGAGTACTGCGGCTTTGATGCCATCGAGGTACGTCACGCACGTTTAGCGAAGAATTTATAGCACATCATCTCCAGTAATGAGTAAAGTGAGATATAATGAGATTAAAAGCTCCGTCCGTGACGCATCACGTTTATGAGATCATGTGAGTTTTTAGGTTCACACCGAGCTTCAGATGAGTCAGTTTACACGTGATGTCGTAGATAAATCATTGGCAGTATTCAGTACAAAGTATCTACAAAGTAACGTGACTTCATCATCTCATTTTCTTTTTCAGAATTTCTTCTATTCTCGTAAAAATTTTATGAAGCCCACCCATCAAGAGTTCCCTCACCGCAACTTCCAGGAGGAAGTCGAGTTCCTCAGCCAGATTTTTCCAAGTACGCTTTCACACCCAGCAAATTATGAGAACGTTGTTTAATCAGACAGAATTCCTATTAAATGCCACCTCATTCGTAAAGGCTTATAGTTACAAGGTTTTTCGGTTGTTTTTTCATGTGCAGATGGAGCAGCCTACTGTATGGGACGTCTGAACTCAGACTGCTGGTGAGCTTTTTTACATCATCTGGACCTTCCATAATCTATCTGACTGCAGATAAACCATTATTAGTAAATCTGGCATATGCATCAGCCTTTTTATCTCTTACAATAAGGCCAGATTTTAGCATTGGAAAATCTGGTTCGTTTTATAGAGTCGTTTCGTAAATGATTTAAATGCAGCTGTTCCAGATCAAACCGTTTTTCTTTATGGGAAAATAAATAACCGCATTAACTGATGTCCATTAAGATGACATTTACATGGTGTTCTGCTCCTTTCTGTCCTGAAGGTATTTGTTTACGCTGGAGCTGCCAGAATACTGGGAGAACAAGCAGGCGGACCAGACACTAGAAGTTCTGATGAGTGACCTTGAACCAGCTGTGATGGACCAGTTCTACATGAAAGACGGTGTTTCTGCTAATGATGTCACTCGTGTAAGATTCGCCCTCAGTGCTTCTGCTCTATAGTGTCATTTGTTCTCTTATTGCTGGATGCTGGTCCACTTTCCAGTAACGTTTCTTACAAGCACAGAATGCGTCATGTTATGTAAACATTCACATCACAGTAGTTTTTTTTTGTGAGGGTGTCTTTTAATGTTATCTGTGGTGTGTTTACAGATGAGTGGAATTCGTGACCTGATTCCAGGTTCAGTGATTGATGCCACAATGTTCAACCCTTGTGGATACTCCATGAATGGAATGAAAACAGATGTAAGGCAACATTTGTTTACTGTTAAGGAGAAATCTGTGTTGTGCAGCATGATTGAGATGGGTTCTCTCTCTAGGGAACTTACTGGACGATTCACATCACCCCCGAACCAGAGTTCTCCTATGTCAGCTTTGAAACCAACCTCTCCCAGACATCTTACGACGAGCTCATCCGCAAAGTCGTGGATGTCTTTAAACCAGGGAAATTTGTGACTACGCTTTTTGTCAATCAGGTACATTGTTATGCAACTAATGGACAAATTATTCATTTTCAAACAGGTACTTCCACAACTTTGTTTCCTTCAGTCTGAAATGAAATTGTATTATATAAAATATACAGTGCACAGCATAAATGAGTACACCCCCTCTAAAACTTAACAAATTCAGCAATTGCTCTTCACTTAGAAGACATGTTAGTGTTCTTTGGAGATATAATGTTCCAACAAGCCTGCTTGATCAGTTACCAAAGAAGAATGTCAAACTTATTCAGGAAAATAAGATTTTCTTATCAAAGCAATAAAATGTTGTTGCAAAAATTAGTACACCTCCTGAAAGTTACTAAAAATGTTAGTGTAGGTTTAAGGCAATTTTTGATCAACAGTTAAGTATGTTGAACCAAAACTTTTAAAGACAAGTAATTTCCTAACAATTAAAAGTGTTTTATAGCCTACTGAATCATACTCTGACTTAATGCTGGCAACAGTAAAACCGCTTGAGAGAGAACTGACAGATGATTTATTTCGTAGCATAAAAGAGAACAATGGGACAAGAGGAACACCCAATTATTGTTTTAAGTGTGAAAATATAGCAGAAGTAACACCAACATTCAAAAACAATGGACTTGTGACAAGGCTTCTGAAAAAATCAGGTCTTCACTTTAAGTTTTCATTTAGTGATGAGTGAATTTTTGCTAGAACAGGAGAAATGCATGCAAGTGTCTCGGAGCCGACAAAAGCTACGAAAAGAGTGACACTTTGTCTCACAGAGTGCGACACAACCTGCAGAAGTGACATGCATGGTTGTTGTCACCACTAGAATTACCTACTGTAGTCCAAGCACGATAAACTCATTTAACCTCTCCCAAGGCCCATATTTACAAAATATAGACTTCTGGGAATCCATACTCAAGTCAATCATTTTGGATCCAAAAGTATCTAAAATGTTGTGGTGTTGCTAGAGGAGGAGTACAGTGAAAAGTGCCTGGTACCCACAGTGACATTCAGTGGTAGTAAAGCTCTTGTATAAGGATCTGTGAGGGAGCTGAACTTTATCAACGCTGTCATGAATTCACACACCGCTGTGCATAATGTAATACAAAAAAATGAAACTGAAGATACTCTCTCCTCATTCTCTGCATTGTTGGGCATTATTTCATGACAGTGAAGATATTCATTCTCCCAAGGTGAAAATCCATCAGTGAACATGTACACTCCATGACAAGAAGGGTCAGAGCAGTATGCCTAAAGTTCTGGAAGACATACTAAGTACTAGAGTATTATACATTTGCTGAATTAAATCTAGGGTGTACTCATTTCTGCAATCTTTCATTTAAACAACAAAGAAAATATTGGCATATATTGTTTTTTATTAAGTATACGTTTAATACATTTCACTTTTGCTATCTTTCCATATTAGTAATCAATAAGAATGAATGCAACTTTTATATTTATTCACAGGGGGTGTACTCATTTATGCTGTGCACTGTATATATTATATTAATTATGAATTGATAGCTATGAATATTTACGTGACCACATATGTGACTGTTATGTTGTTTCCAGCCTCTGGCCTTATGATTGCAGTGCAGTTGGAGCAATACTAATGCATATGTGGTATAAAATTGTTTCGATATGCTAAAAATAACTTGTGCAAAGTCAGCGTCGGATTGTATTTTTCGGTTTTGCTGTTGCGGAAGCCTAGCTTTGAGCTTACAGCTCTGACTGGCAGCTTTAAGACTCGACTCGCCATCAGTCGCTTCCAGCGTTGACGTTGTGGTTTGGAGTGTTCATAACTGTCCTTCTCATTTTTCCCTCCTCATTTCATTCCCAACAGAGCTCCAAATGTCGCAGTGTTTTCTCTTCGGCTCAGAAGCTCGAGAGTTACCGCCTCCTGGACCGCCAGTTGGCCCACTTCAACGACTACAATTTCGTCTTCACCAGTTACGCCAAGAATCGCCAGCAGAAACAGAGCTGATCCTCCGAAATGAAGAAGCGTAAAAAGAAATCCTGCCGCTGCGAGGAACACCTCGGCGGCAGGAGTAGTTTTGTAGCGGAGAGGCGGTGTTTGTGCGTGGAGTCTTCTGGCTGTAGATCTTCCCTGAGTTTACCATTTATGCATTCTTGTACCAATGACGTAGATATCGTGCATGAAAGCTCTTCTTGTGTCTCTGTAGATATTCTAGCCCATTCTTGCTGTGATCTTGAAGTGCATGTAGAGTTCTTGAACGTGGTGGTGTGTGTGAGGCATGTCACACCATCCCTGTACATGCAATGCTCCCTTCCCTTCCTGCAAGTGTCCCCTCGCATCCCCCACAGACAGGGTTTCCGACCTCACTAGACGAGGACCCTGACATGCTCAGATCTGTCTTGTATCTCGACCGGTCCAAAAGCAACGTCTGTCGCGATGCACATCGGCGTTTTATACGAGTTCTTTTGGGGTTTTCATTTACATTTCCTTTGACTTATATTTAAATTGGATATTTAACTCGCAACTCATTTTTCAGCTGTGTGTTCAGCTCGACTGTGTATAGCTGGCTAACATTTCTATGAGCGTATAAGAAATCCTGAAAACATACTTAAAATATTCCTCGTTCATCTTACTTTCTATAACCCTGCGGGCAGCTGTCTTTTTTCGGTGTACTAGAGAAGTGAATGTTTTAGAAGTTAAGCAACTTAACCGTCACCTTCAATGTCGACAGCCTGCTCTTCTTCTAAGGATTAACGCAGTGCTTGTAATACACTAGTTTAGATGGTTGGCACTAAGCTGAACTTTGTACAGGTAGCTAATATTTCCATTTCAGTTAAAAGAAACTAAAAATACTCGTTGCTCTTCTGATGTTCTTCATCAGCTTTACAGGTGGTCAACTTCATTTGAAGTACCATAGAAGTGAATGTTTCAAAAAAATCGAAAAAAAAGTGTCAGCAAAATATAATCTGCAATATATAACCATTACGGTGAAAGTCAAGTGATGTCTTCCTTTCCTCAAATAAAATGGCCTTTAACGTGAATGTTTAAAGGTAAAAAAAAAACAAAAAAAACATGAGTTAGTCGAAAGGTGACAATGTGTTATATAAAAAGTAAGAATGGATTTTTCTGAATAACGTAGCAAGTGTAGAAGAAGCCATCCGTCTGTCGTTTTTGTCATTGTGAAGGACCCTGGGGCTGTCCAGCACTGAGCCTGCTCAGTGCACGCCTTTGAATTGAAACAGTTGGACAGACACTTTGCTTTAGTGTGCCGATCGCACAGCAAAGCATTTTTCTTTTTTCTAAACAAAATGTGTTCTCTCTCTTTTTCTCTACAGAAGCTAGTAAGCACACAATAGGCGCGCACTGATCTGAGCATGTCAGGGCAGACCCGGATCATTCCACACCCCACGCCTGCATAAAGTGCAGTTTTATTAAACTTTTTTTTTTTTTTTTCTCCTGCCAAGCAGAACTTTTTGCAGTACATTTGTACGCCTCTCCAGATCATGCCCTCGTTGTGCATTGAGAATAAGATTTCTTCACATGTGCTATTGCATGCAATTAGCAGGATGTTTACTGTGCGGTGTCTCTGCTTCAGCCCTTTGTAACGTTAACGCGTTCAATTTCTGTTCGTACGATGTAACAAATTGTCCGTTGGTCCTGAGTGTGGCGAGCAGTGGGTGTGGTTTTATTTTTCACCCTCCCCCGTGCTGATGGAGAACCTGAGTTACGCAGCTGGTGTAGTTGTGAGGAGGAGGATGTTTTTGTTATGTCTCCTTCATAGTGGCAGATCGGAAAAATCTTTTGTCCTTGAAGGTCCTGCCGCTGCGAGAAATCGGAGAACGGCAGGTCTCCTTACGTAAAGCCAATCTAGTAATGAATGTCTCTTAAAAGGTCAAGGGGCAGCTGGATGTTTACAGTAGAATTAAATTGGATCTAATGGACACAATAGGTGTCAGACGTGGACCACTGCTAGGAGAAATAACACGAGCATGATCGCATATAACACCTAGTACTTTTTCGTTGAAGGGGTGGCAGTGTCAAACATTTTTCTGGTCATTATATGTGGGATTTATACAATATACACGAGTGGAGGGAGGGAGACATTGATGTTGCGGACCAAGTATATATATACTACTTGTTTTCCTTTTTCTGACCCTGTTCTGAGGTGGGGAGTGACCTTTTCAGATGATTTGGACCTTTTCTTCTCTTTGTACTAGTTCTTCCCAGCCTGTGTTGGTTGGTAAGGAAACACTATATAGAAAGGATTCTGTTGCGGGATTTTCACAGGAAGTTGGGAAGGGGAAACTTTGCTGTTCCAATTCTCTTGCTATTTCCTTGGTTGGTCAAGATGTGCTAAATATATCTGTACTAAGAGCTTGATGCCTTCAATAAAGTGAATAACTATCAGCTGTGTACTTGTGATTTATTTATGGAGTTTTTGTTCATTACCTAGAATCAGAGCTGGGTAGTAACTGATTACGTGTAATCTGGATTACGTAATCAGATTCTAAAAATAAAGTACTTGTAAATAGATTAAAAACCATTTTAAAATGCTCGTAATCAAAAGATAGTTACTTTTAATAGATGACATATTATATACACAATAGCAATAAATTATTCATAATTTGTTATTGCCTATAGCCGTGTGGTTAGCGCACTGACATATAGCGCAACTGCACTTCAGGCTGACCTGGGTTCGAATCCTGACCCAGGGTCCTTTGCTGATCCTGCTCTCCACCCAACACTTTCCTGTCAATCTCCACTGTCCTATCATCCAAAAAGTTCATAATTTAATGATTCTCCCCAATTCCTTTTTTTCATATTTAAAATGTACACACTCAAAGTCTTCAAGTCTTGTGGACATTCACACAGAGATCGGTCATTAGGCAGGTGGCGAAACAGCATTTGACCACTGCCTTACTAAAAAAAAAAATCTGAATTAAGAAGTGTTTCAATATTGCATCAACTACTAATGCACACATTGATTTTTATTTCAATCATCACTTTGTAGGTTAAGCATGTATTTCTATGTCTTGGGAAGACTTGTCTTTTAGACTCACACAAATTCACAAACTCTTTTTTTTGTCATGTGATCCTCTTTCACCTAATATATTTACTTGAGGTACCCCAAAGATTTTAGAACACATATTTTAATAATTATCACTTTTGAAGTTCATTGGTTTTCTGACATTGGTTATGGTCACATGACATGCAGGTAAACTTTTTTTTTTAATTGATTGATTGTAAAATGACTTATTTTAACATTTTTTATTTATTATTTAATTAGTTTTTCATGAAACTCATGAACCCCCTGCAGTTCCTTCACAAACACCAGTTTGGAAAAACTTGATCTAATTTTTAATGCGCTACATGTTGTTAATAACAACCAATGGAAGATATTTTCTGCTCGGAATCAGTAATGGATTACAATTTGTAATCTGCCCAGCTCTGCCTAGAATGCCCTGCTGTATATGAATATGATATCTGGTTGGGTGAAATGGATTCCAAATTAAAATGTAATGTTTTATTTTATAGTACATGATGTAATCTTAATCTTATTTATTTTAATTTTCATAAATCATAACTTATCTTTTACAAGTTACCTTCAATGAATAATGAAACTGGTCAGTTTATTTTATTTTCTGTCAGCTATCAATCAGCTACATCTTCAACTAAATCAAGATACAAGAAGTCTTGTTTTTTGAACTGGACAAAGGGAGTTTATGCTCAAAACAAGAATATTTGTCATTGGACATTTGTCTAGAACTTTTTTTTTTTTGGAGGTCTATTGGAATTAGTTTAATAAAACTTTGAAGGGTTACTATGCAAGACATTTACATTTAGAGACCACACTGATGTATTGTGATCTAGTCTATTTCTTAAATCATCTTAATTTGGTCTTAAATGTAACTTAAATCCTGCAGAAACCCTGGATAAGTGCAAGTATGATGTCAAGTAAGCAATGGGTTCAACCTAGCTAAAAATAAGTCAGCATATTTATCACCCTATTATCTATTAACAATCAGTTCATTTCTGTTTATAGCTCCAATGTTGACAGATCATATCTTTATATAACCTAAATAGATTTTAGTATTTATTTGAGTATTTTTTTTATTATTATTATTTATTTATTTGCAGTATTATGACACAATTATTAAAATCAAATGGTTCAGAGAATATTTTGATTAATGGTATTTCCCCTAACAGATAAAAAGTTCTCATATTCCAGTTGCAATAATATATGACAGAGGAATTAGATAAGTGTGAATGCTCTCTACTGCCTGTCAGGACGTCAGGGGCAATGATTGTAATGTTTGATTGTGCTGTACAGTGAGTTTACACTTTCAGAGCATAACAATGGTCTTAAATTTAAGGGAAACCCTTTCTTCAAATGATAAAGCAGTTTGGTAATTGGTAATTGTTGTTTTGGTAATTATCGTTGTTCTTGTAAATATTTGTGAATATTTCTGGCCCACTTTGGCTGAACGTGCTAGATAAATTGGGCACCCTTGGGCCGTCTCAAATTACTCGCATTCATTAAATGAATTGCCATTGACTGATTAGTCTACAATGGGTGTGTATAATTAACACTTTAAAAAACAAAGAGTGTCGACAGGAAATTTAACTCAGACATGGAAGAAAAGAAAGAGCAGAAGTGTAGAAAAGGAAGGGTGATGATACACAGGGCAACTTTTTAAAGCAATGTTGCTTGGGCATTTATTTGGATCAGTTGTGGGCCCTGTGTTTCATCTGGTCGCCTGTTGGCCGCAACATCGCGCAGCAACATTGTTCAAAAAATTGCCACATGCATCATCACCTGAAGGCACTGCATACAGTTTAATCTGGAGTTAAAGGATGAAAGAAGCAAAATGTAGATTCAGAGTATTCAGCTTTATAAAGTTTTACATGTTAAATGTCCTTATTTAGTATTTTTTTGTTAGCCTATTAGTTGTTGCATGTGTTGTAGTCAAATTTTTAATATGCTGAAGAGTTCATTTTCATCAAAATGCTGTAAACTCACATGAAAATATTATAGCTGGAACATAAAGACAACAGATACTAATAGAAAAAAAAATATATAGGTAAATTACATTACATTTATCAAAAGGTGGCCCGGTATACCTAATTAATATTCATGAGTAGGGTTTGTAAAGTGGCAGACAGTTCATCGCTGAAGTTCAGTTATAAATGCTGAAATATTTCTGTTGAAACGTCTTAGCCAACAAGAAATTAGCCCACTTCTAATGACTTACTTGCATGACAGCCTAAGCACAACTTTATCACTGATTTCATTGCATTTTCACTCTATTTGAAACCATGTATTAACACAGAAAAGAGGTTTAATAATGGGTTTGATGAAAAAAAAAAAAAATCCAAAATATATTTCCATGTATTTTTCTTTTTGAGATTTGCAAAATACAGCAAAGCACCAGAGTAAGGCTCTCAAAACCACAAATGAAGAGAGAACTGAAAACTTATCTGAGAAGTTAAAAGCCCTGGAGCACACTTCACAAACACAGGGCTGCTGTCGGCCCTGTCAATTCACACATACATACATCGACAACTTTACAAACCTTTAGAACTTCAGAGACATCGCCTAAATTGGCAAACTTTACAAATTGACTGATTTGTAAAAAAAAATGAATCACAAGGTGTTTTGGACTGTTCACAGCTAAAATCAGGAAGTTCTTAGGAAACCTGCTCTGTTGACATATGGTAACCGTTATGGTGGTCAGCTGTAATACTTCGATCTCTTTGGGCTACGACTGCGGCTGCGATCTCGTCTGTGGCGTTTGTGATCGCTGTCTCTCTCTCTGGCTCTGTCTCTCTGTTTCTCCTTCTCTCTGTCCTTGTCCCAGCCCCTCTCACGTTCCTTGTATCTCTCTCTGTCTCTTGAACGTGAACGCTGTCTGCCTTTATCCTTTTCTCTCCGACTCTCATCGCGATCCTAAAAAAGCAAGAGGAAAAAAACAAACAAACAAACAAACAAACAAACAAATGAGACAGAAGAGAAGACTGAGAGACTGACTTGTTCCCAGAAAAACATGACAGATTCTGTTTAGTAACTGATTCGACAGCTAGTCAAATAAATGCTGATTATCTCTCTCAAGAGAATTTTTAAATGAACATTTAAACATGTTTCTTTCCCTAATTTGTTAAAGCAACAACTATACGTGTGGTTCTTAAGTTTATGACCCAAAAATGGGATGCATGTTTGTTATGATGAACGTCCTAACCATGTATAATTAGGGTAGCAAATAAAATAAGCTCATCAGGTTTGAAATGGGAGAAAACACTATATCTTTTGTTGTTGGCCTCAAAGGTTGTGTGCCCAGTCAACGTCACTGCCATCTGCTAAACTGCATGACAGGCCCTTATTCTCTAAAGAGCAGACCACAATAAATACAGGGTAAATTGCAATGAGGATTAATGTGGTTTGTACTGACCATGTGTTCTGTGCAACAAATCACTGGCTGCCAAGAGCAACTCTAAAAAACGAGCAATGATAAATTATTTCCATACTGTGTTACAAGAAGGATAATGGCCCATGCAAAAGAAGCCAGAACCCTTTCTGAGAGGCCGATAGTGGCATTATACCCAGAAATGAAGCACTACAAATGTCTACATTTATACATAATGTCATTATTGCCATATGAAACATTGTTTTCATTTGTGCTGTTAGACACGCACTGTCTGGCCCCCCAAAATAAAAATGCCATCTGGATCTTTAAGACTGAATCATTATTGCAGGCATTATGATGTGTCTGGCATGTTGTATGTTTGGCAACAATTCTTTTAACTCTAACTGCTGCATTGTGTTTTTCATTGTGATTTTTAGCTTTTCATTTCTTTACCATGTCAGAAGATGTACAGTCTTCTAGATCATAACAAATGCATGTTATTTTTTATTTAGTACTGACCTGAATAAGATATTTCACACAAAATACATTTACATATAGTCCACAAGAGAAAATAATAGTTGAATTTATAAAAATGACATTCAAAAGTTTACAGTTTAAGTTAAAGTTTAAGAGTTGTTACCTACATGATGCACAGCTGTTTTTTTTGTTTTTTTTTGTCCCTTGTTTGTCCTGAACAGTTAAACTGCCCGCTGTTCTTCAGAAAAATTCTCCGGCTCCCACAGATTCTTCAGTTTTTCAGCATTTTTCAGCATTTTTGTGTATTTGAACCTTTTACAACAATGAAGGAAACACGATGCATTAAGAGCCAGGGGTGTTTGCCAAAATATATTTTTTTCATTTAGTACTGCCCTTCAGAAGCTACAGAAGATACTTACATGTTTCCCAGAAGACAAAATAAGTAAAATTTACCCTGATCTTCAAATTTAAAAAGTTGTCACCCCCCGGACTCTTAATGCATTCTGTTTCCTTCTGGAGCATCAGTGAGTGTTTGAACCTTCTGTAATAGTTACATGTCCCTCAGTTGTCCCCAGTGTGAAAAAAGGATCTCAAAATCATACAGTCATTGTTGAAAGGGGTTCACACAAAATTACACAAAAATGCTGAAAAACCAAAGAATTTGTGTGAGCTGAATGATTTTTCTGAAGAACAGCAATCAGTTTAACCGTTCAGGACAAACAAGGGACTCATGAACAATCACTTAAAAAAAAAAAAAAAAAAAAAAAAAAAAACCTGTGGATCATTCAGATAACAACACAGTATTAAGAATCAAGTGTATGCAAACTTTTGAACTGGGTCATTTTCATAAATTCAACTATTATTTTCTCTTGTGGACTATGTAACTATGCATTTTGCATGATCCCTCTTATTTTGGTAAAATAATGAACATTTTGCAGATTCTGCAAGGTGTATGTAAACTTTTGACCTCAAGTGTCCGTATTCCAGGATGACAATGACAAGATTCACCAGGCTCATATTGTGAGAGACTGGTCAGCACAGAGTCCTGACTTAAACCCCACTGAAAGTCTTTGGGACAATAAAAAAAAGCAACAAAAAAACAAACCAAATGGGTAAAATGCACGCTCTAATATTTTGTTGGACTACCTTTATCATTGATAACACTGTGTATTCATTGTGGTATTGCTTCAATGTCATGCAATATCACAGCACTTATTTCCATCAAGATTTGCACTTTTTTTTTTTTTTAACTAAGATCTTGTATTGACAATGGAAGAGTCAAACCACTCTGTAAAGCTGACGTTCAGGACTCTGTGGAGACCAATTCACACAATGATTCCTCATGCTCACTGAATCACTACTTCACAAATTAAGCCTGGTGAATCTTGGCATTGTCATCCGGGAATACGGACATGGGTACGCACTGCATCAGTTAGGGTTAAAATAATTGTTGCAAATATACAACAAGTCAGAAACATGTTAATCACTGCAATAATGATCCAATCCTAAATATTTACTGAAGAGTTTATATTATATTATATTATATTATATTATATTATACACAATTTGAAAACAGTTGTGCACAGGGTTTTTCTTCAGGATTCTTTGATAAATACGGAATTCAAAAGAACAGCAATTTATCTGAAATAGATTCTGTATATAATCTAATGTTGTGTGCTATGCTGCCTTCACAAGTCAGCTGGAGATAAGTAAATGTCTCCATGTGAAGGTTTTTCAACATCACAGCACGATGTTGTGAAGCAGTAATTTTCCATTGCTTTTGGCTAAAGTGAGACTGATCATCAAGGAAGACACAACATAGATTATTAAATAAACACTAAGGTCAATTTTACCATCACTATCTCCTGTTTCATGCTTTTGTCCTGTCTCTTGGAGTGATAAAGAAATTACTCTGTTATATAAAAAAGTAAACATTATAGAGGCTGGATCAGAATGTGGCTGAGCCTAATATTCTTGTGTAGCAAAATGGTCCAATAAGACACTTGTAAAGTACATTTAAAGTAAAATCACCATTAAATGATGCCATAAGATCCATACAACTCTCTGGTGCTTTAGGAACTCACAGACCCATCATTTGTCACTACTTGATGTCCAGTAATAAAATCTGGCTCCTGAAACAAAACCAATTGCGAAACACTCATCTGTTTAAATCCACAGCACCGTACCTTTGATTTTTTGTCCTTGGGCCTCTCGTCTGAATGCCGTTTCCGGTCTCGTTTCTCTCTGTCGTCCTTTCTTCTGTCATCCTCATCTTCATCCAAGAGAAGCTCATAACGGGAGCTTTAGAAGACAGTCAAGAAGTACTGACTTGTGAGAAGATTACCTAACTTTTTTTCTATACCTGCTTTAGGACACATACGTCAACTTAAAATCAAAATGGACCCACTTCACTTTTCTCATACATATTTGTGGTCTTACTGCAATGATTCACAAAGTGCATGTTATTCCAGAAGTAAACTATTTGAAATGCATTTTATCAAAAACGCATTTCAACAGCATGTTGAAATTTTGACGAAAATGAAAACACCATATTAATGGGTAACATTTACAACGTCATTAATAACGTCAAATAATAAAGCACTGAACCTGTGATTCAAGCCAAACCATCTCTGCAAAGTATCTACTGTAAATCTTTTTGGAGAGTTCACCAGGTTAAATTTAAAATTGAAAGTGCAAATCCTACAAAGTGAAATAAAATGGTCCAAGCATGTAAAGAGATTATTAGAAGGATACTCCTGCTTGGTTTTGACATTGTCTTTCAAAGCCAGTTTGGATTTGTTCTCCAGGTCTTTTTCGTAGGCCTTAAAATCATCTTTGGTGTACTTCCCACCTAGAAATGAAACATAATGACAATGAAACCACTCTTTATCCAATATATTAACTACTGTATACATTACCTTTAGTTGCATTCAATTTTTGTATGTAATTTTGATGTACTAACATTAACATTTAACTTACAGAAAAACAACAAAGACTAAGCAGTAAAATTCAGCAGAAATTAATTATATTTTTATTATTTTACAGGTTATGCTTTCAATAAACGGACACAGACTCACCTTTGCCTTTCCATTTAATCTTAGACACTGACTGGCTGAAGTCCACATGAATGCGACGGTCATCTATCAGGACATTGTCCATTTTGAAGTATGCTTTTTCACAGTCCTCCACCTTATCAAATAATACGCAAATGCATTCATTATTCCAAAATGACTGACCATGCTTTTGCCCTGAATGTACAATTTGAGGACCTCACTGACTCAACTACTTTTCAAATCATTTTTAAAAGCAGGCCATTAAATGCAAAATAAACCATTTTCAGGGTGATATAAGACTCATCCACTTTGATTCAGGGCCTTAATCACCCTATCTTGTTTTTCAGTTCAACCACAATTAAATGGTGACAATTCCCAAATGTTTTATACAGAAAACAATCAAAGATCATTCTCTTTATAATTGCTGGACTATATCCATATATTGATTTCTGTATCTTTGCCAAAACTCCTGTTACAGTTTACACTGCTCAACGAGTCGTTTACATTGTGTTTTCACTGTATCAGTTATGATGAAAGGGATTGCAGAAATCGCATTGCATTGTGTGCTTAGTAGACATAACTGTGTTTGGCTACAGAGCAGCGCCGCAACCTTTGATGCAACAGGATTAGTTATAAATATAATGCTGTAATCAACACTTTTCACCATTAGTTCATCTTGAGGGTCGTTATAGTAAAAACGCAGAAACACTTTGAGAGAGTTCCACATGTAACTCTCATTTCATATGCAAAGATGTTTCCATTGCAGGCCTTGCAGACACACCCCTTCCAATAGAGCGTTCAAACCAAAGGACTAAATTCAGCGTAGAAAACGACCACTTCTATCTAAATTATAACTGTGTTGATAAATAAAATAAATAAATAAATAAAAAAACATACTAAGACGTACTAAGCGCACCTCGGGAAACATTACATCATAATTTTAAAAATGCATTTCATGACCCCTTTAAACTGCAGACTTCTAGATGTTTGATGAACTAGATGTTATGATTTCTAATCTAGAAGTTAAAAACATTTATAGAGATGTGTAGACCTGACGGAGCCTATAATAAACAGTTATAAACATTATAATAAACATTAACACTAAGGACTAACATCTGTAGTTTTGTATATACCTAGGTCAGAATTTGTCAAGAATGAGACCATGAATTATTTGATGCAAGTCTATGGACTACAACTGCACAAACTTAGAATTATCTATAATTAGTATTAAATAATCTGTGTATGTGAATTTGGATGTATAACTTCTGTGAAACCAGTCTTGTTTACTTTTCAAAACATGGCAGTTAACAGCTTTACAGTTTTTTCCAAAGATGGCTGATACACAGAACAGATATTACAAACCTTTTCAAACTCGATGAACGCATAGCACAAAGATTCTCCTGTTTTCCAGTCCCTGATGATCTCACAACTGCAAATTAACATTAACATTTCTGTTAGATAACATTAATGTTAGATCATAGCTATATACACACACACACTGAGATTAAGGCACAAGCTATGTTCAGAAATGAACACTAGCATACTAGCAATTGCTCACTGGACAACACAATCTGCCTGGTGCCTAATATAAAACAGCTATGTGAAACAATATTCAAACAGCAGTTCATTAGTGGTTTTCACTGTCACATAAACTCTTTAATCTGCACGTTTAATTCGGCTATCCTATCTCAGAAGTAAAAACATTTTCTATGCAGTGTTATGTTGTGCAGCCAAGAGGTTGTTGAAAATCATGGCAGATATTATTTCCAGTTCATCATTAATATTTGAAATGGAAGGTCATGATGAGCACACTGCATTGTGGGATATAGTATTCCACATAGTTCAGCAAGGTCATCCAGGCATTCCATACATACATACATTTAGCCTACTGCTAAAACTGTACCAGTAGAATGTGTTGCAGGATGAACCTTCAGTCCCTCTCTTTACCTCAAAATAAAACTAATAAAAAAAAATGCATAATAAATAAATAAACAAATAAACAAACAAACAGATGGCATAGTCAGAGTAACACTTTAGCACTTCAACTCTGTGAAGAGGAATTAAAAAAAAACAAAAGTTCACAAAATGTCACACTTTAGTTTGGGGTTAATTCTCACCATTATCTAACTATTAACTGTGACTTTTGCCTCAGTAAACTCCTAATCTGATGCAGTATTACAGTAGTTCAGTAGTCAAAAAAATAGCTGTGCAAGGCTTTGCCTAACATTGTTATCCCGTCCTCATGACAGAGGTGGTGTACGTTTGCCCAGTTTGCAGTGGTACCATTGGTCTGCCCAGCTGGCTAACGCCACCTATTGGTTTTCCCTCGCAGGCTGGGTAGACCCTGGGTAGAAATAAGATCGACAATTGCAAAAGACATGGGTATGGACCTGTATATGTACTCAGACCTGTGTAAGAATTAAAAAAAAAGACTACTAAAAATCCATTTGTTAAAAATACCTTAATGGTATGGAATGATGCTCAGCGCACACTGGGAGAAGTCCCAACTCTTTCTTACTTTTCTCCTATTTGGGGAAACAGGGACTTCAAACCAGCAAAAAAGGACTTTGGCTTTAAACAGTGGGCATTAAAAGGTATTCGCAAGATTGGAGATTTATTTGATGGAGATACACTGATGTCCTTTAAAGACCTTAAAAAAAAATGACTTTTTTTTTTTTTTTAATACTTAAAAATTTGCAGCTATATCAATGTCAAGCAAAATTATTTACTATCTAAACCAACAGAACTGGAAAAAACAAAAACAAAACAAAACAAAAAAAAACAAGGAAAATGTTTTATAAGGATCTTAGTACAAACCAAATTTCACTGTTTTAATGCAAATTTGTTAACAGCTCTACAGAGTCATCTGATTCCAAGAGAGTTGCAATATAACCTATAACGGTCTATAACTGTTTTTTTCCGGTTCATGGCAGTTAGGGTATGTTGAAAAACTCCCTCAACTTCGAAATTGTCCTATATTGCCGTTTTACCTTTTTTTTTAAAGGGTGTTTGATCTTCTTTGCATGTTCACTTTGCAAAGACTGTGTCAGTACTTCTGCAGTGATGTAGGATGATTTTGAAATGATTTTTGAAGTTTAGGGAGAAAATACGAGTTTTTCGAAGCAGTTTGTCTTGAACCAGAATACAAAGAGTTCAGGCAGAGCAAGACAAGATGAGCGTTTGAGAATAGAAAGTATTTAAATTGTATTTTTTTTTAATACAAAAATAGCTGATTGTTTCACTAGATAAGACCCTTCTTCCTCAGCTGGGATTGTTTACAACCGCATTTGGGATCGTTTGAAGCCGTATTTTAACTGCACTTTGGAAGTTCAAAATTGGGGCACCATATCAGTCCATTATATGGAGAAAAATGCTGAAATATTTCCCTCAAAAAGCATAATTTCTTTATGACTGAAGAAAGAAAGACATGAACATCTTGAATGATGAAGGGGGTGAGTACATTATCTGTAAATTTTTGTTCTGGAAGCGGACTTCTCCTTTAAGTGGACATTCTTTCACTGTATCTGGGAATGTGAGGTGATTAAGGCATTCTGGCAAAAAGTGCCAATACTAATTTCCTCAATTATCTCAAAACCAATTCCAGTGACCCTAAAATACATGCTTTGGGTTTATTTCCTGTACATTTACCATTACCAGGTTCTCACACAAGTTCTTGTAAGAAGTTTAGTAGCATTTTACTGGAAGAACATAGAAGGTCCACCTGTTGATCATTGGTTGAAAGATCTGGCACATTGTATTGCATTGGAAGGTAGTCGTTAGGTTTAGGTATAGGGTCAGATTAAGAGATTTAAAATATGCTCATGCAGAATAAGGCATTAATATGCGCTTTATAAGAACTAATAAACAGCCAATATGCTAGTAAGATGCATCCTAACAAGCAACTAGTTAACAGTGAGAACTGGTGCAACTTGTGATCCTGGATCAACCCTTGCAGAGGTTCAAACATCTAATCTTTCAGTTAACAACTCTAATCATTACACTCACACTGTTTATCCATAACCATGAGGGTCATACTATCATTGGTACTACTGTAGCAGTAACATTTTCTAATATCTTACCATTTAATGAGGCCAAAACGTGAGAAGATGATCTCTAGATCTTCATCTGTGGTCACAGGGTTCAGTTTACACACAAACAGCACGTTCTCTGGAGGTTTGATATCTGCATCTGGAAGATCACCCACCTTTCAACAAGAAACAAATGATTACATCATAAAAGAGATGTCTAGAGTGAGTTATGCCTTTATGTTTTTGTGTAAATGATGACACTTACCATCTCTAGTAAAATGGCTTGAGTCTTTGCTTCCTTTTCTTTTATGAGCTCATCCAGCTCCTCAGCATCTCTACCCTCTTCATCATTAATCACCTCATCTGCTCCAATCCGACCACTCTGAAATATAAACAAGCATGGATTATTCACAATCAATTTTTAGGGCAATAAGCTAATTGACGTTTAAATGGTATTAAAGTGAATACATAATGTAATATGTTTAATAAACCTACGATTAACTGTTACACACATAGATAAATTACATAACTAAATATAAAGTTTATGGATTTTCCTAGAAACTGAAGTGATGGCCTTGGTAATGCTTTTTGATAACACTTAATAAATTTTAAAGAACATGTACGCGTGAATCTTCACTTTTAGGGTCGCTAAATCTACCCAAACAAACACTTCACACATATTTATTAATCATGAATAAACACCAACAAGCAACCTATAAGGACCAAAAATATTTGGAAACTTTTTTTGGAAAAAAAGGGACAGACAATAAAGTAAACCTGGATTATGTTATAGTCACATACAGTTGCAATCGAAATTATTCAACTCCCAAGAGACTGCAGTACTTTACAAAAGCAAGCTTTTCTGAAGACCCAGGAGTTTATAAAAATGGCATCTATAACAGATTACTGGCATATTAAAAGCGATGATGTCAAAATATATTGTAATATTTTTGAGTTCTAGGATATTTTAATAACACAGCTACGTCATAATTATTCAACATTGTTGTTTTTTGTCACTTATTTGTATGGTGGGGAACAAATTGTCTTAAAACACAATTAAACATTTAGAAACTCCATTAGAAAACAGAATTAGCTTGAGTTGTTACACATACATACAGTTAGCTCATGCATGTGCTGAAGTTAAATAGCCAATATGACAAAGTCAACAGAGCTCTCACAAAAGTTATAGAGAAGCTAAAGAGAAGAAATAATTTTATTACTACAGAAAGTCTAAGGCTATACGAAGATTTCCAAGACATTAAAAGTTCCTAGAGACACAGCTCGCCCCCTTATTCCTTAGTTTAAAATGTGTTGTACCAGAAAACCTTTAAAGGTGTTGAACAAAAAAAGCACAATATCATATAATGTACAGCAAAAGATTTCAAAAAACATTTCAATGCAGTGTATAAGAGGAACAAGTATGGCTTTCGTGTTGAGGCATCTTGCCGAATACCACTCTTGACCAAGAAGAACAAAAAGACCGACTTGAACATGCTAAAATTCATTTGGATAGACCTGTGGAGTTCTGGAAGAATGTTTTATGGAGTGATGTAACCAAACTGGAACTTTTTGGACCCATGGATCAGCGGTATGTCTGGTGCAAAAAAAAGGCAAAGCTTATAAGCAGAAGAACACCATCTCCATCGTCAAACTTGGAGGTGGGCCAGTCTTGTTTTGGGGGTGTTTTACTGTAGCAGGAAGTGAAAATCATGACCGTATGAAGGGCATCATGGATTCTTTGAATTATCAGGCCATTTTGACAAGAACTGTGATGCCTTTAGTGCAAAGACTGAAGTTAATAATCAATGGACTTTCCTGCAGGAAAATCATCCAAATCATCAAGTTTACATCCAAATCTACTTATGCTTGGTTCAGGGATCAGTCACAGAATGTTCTTGAGCGGCCTGTTCAGTCTCCAGATTTAATTCTCATTGAAAATATTTGGCTGAATTTGAAGAAAGCAGTGGCAAGGCAAAAACCAAAGATTATCAGTGATCTGAAAGCTTTTTCAGGCGAGTATTGGGCCAAGATTGCAGTAGAGCTTCTGAACACTTCCAAGCAGCATTTATTTGTGGTTTTAAAGAATAAAAGATTCTGCACAAAATTGTACTTTTGAGGGTTGAATAATTTCGAACATGAGCGTTTAGATCCAGTTTGAATTCTATCATGATTTATTAATGTTACATTCTCAGAATTACTCAAATGCATATTAATAAACTTGCTCTAATAGGTTACTGATGAATTGTTTTCATAAAATTTTGTTCTCCGCAGCAAAATGTCTTGCAGGTCAAGGGGGTTGAATAATTTTGATTGCAACTGTATGCATGTCAGGCACTGTAGTGATCAAGCAACGCTGAATTAAATTAAATGAAGAGGTTCTGAATTGAAACAGGAAATCATTGCCGATCTCCAGTCCCAGTAATCAACCTACAAACGCTGTACGTTAATCAGTGAAATTATTACACACATCACCTCTAAGGTGGTAGAAATCGGCTGCCTCACAGTATTATAATATGGTGAGTTTGAATTATGCACTGAATGAAGACACTCACATCCAGCTGCTCTTTAGTGGGTTCCGGCGATCTGTCTGGAATCGGGAGGCCTGCAGGATCATCAAACGGGTCATCCAGAATCACTGTGTGATTAATCCTGCAACCACAGCAAAGCCCAAAAAATAATGTTTAGCCTACAGTCCTTATGACACTGATCTATGAACATGAACCACCCAAATCCTTAAAATGACAAGATAAACTAAAATATGGAAATTATGTAGTGATCATATTTATATAAAAATTGTCTATATTCCAGCTTGCTCAGTGATAGCTGATTTAACACTGTGACTTTTCGTTGTTGGCATCACTTTGGTTGTCTATGTTTGTGTGTTCCAGTCAGTCTGTGCATTCTTAGAGGCAGGCCTTTTCTGAGTCACTGAATCATTTACTAAAGTGATTTGTCTAAAAACAATGATTCATTCTTGAAGACCATTACTGTGTGTTGCTCGAAGACATGCAATGGTTAATTCTGCTCTGGCTTTGTTTGGAGCAAAAACAGAGAAAATGGCAACAATGTGTTTATAATGAACCTACATATGTTTGATGACACAAACAAATGGCTGAATCAGAGTTTTGAATCTAAAAAACACTAAAAGACTGTTTGAATGGTTTACAGAAACCAATTTGAAATTACCAACTTAAACACTGTTTCATCAACTGAACTTTAAAATTAGAGATCTTAACACTCTTATACCTGCAAAACTAGTCTCAGGACACTGTTCATATGCACTTGTAAATGCACTTTTGTAATATGCATTTACAAAATCATGTACAAATAATATTTGTAATCTTCCAAGAACCACCTACTCAGACAGAAAGTTGTCCACCTTGTGTGTCTCTAACAAAACTTCTCAATACTCAAATGAATGCTTCCTTATTCCCTTGCTCCTCCAGCCTGTGACCCAGATATTGATCAAATTTAGTCATCTCAATTCTCTAGTTGCACCGTGAGGAGGCGAGGAACAAGGACTGAGGAAGCATTCAAAGGAGCAAAGAGCGAGGATACACAGGTGTATCCTATGTGGAAATGTTTCTTGTAGAAACACGTATAAATTCTCCTCCCCCTTCACATCTCTCACAATGATTTGAATTGAGCGCAGTGCAGTGAGGAAAGGGAAAGAAGACAAATAAGAAATGAGAAGCACTAGATCTGAAGCCACTAACCTCACAAACATTGCGTTTCTCTACTTGCGGGAGAAAAAAACTTGTTCTAATCAGCTGTACACTGCGCTTTAATCAGTTACTAAACATCGAATCTGCATACCAGTTATCATTTCATACACACACACTCAAAAAACAAAACAAACAACAAAAATCTCTCTCTAAAAACACTTTGTCCTACCTGATGTCCTGGTAGGGGATGAAGTTGTTGTCTACAAAGGTCTCATTGATTTTAGAGAGCACATCCATACCCTCCGAGACCTCTCCAAACACAGTGTGAACACCATCGAGATAATCCAGATTCTCTCCTGTGGTGATCAGAAACTGAAAGCAGAAAAAAATAACCAATCAGTCAATCATACTCAAATCCCATAAACAAAACTGACTCTTGTGTAATAAATATGTGCACAATTAACCTGTGACCCATGCTGGTCGCTGCCATTGTTCACCATAGACACTGTCCCTTTCTTTCTATGCTTGATCCTAGGCATCTTCTCAGATTCAAAAAAGCGTGCCTGATCGCCATACAGTTTGCTATAAAAAAAAAAATAAATGAAAAATCATCATCACCACACAATACATACATCTGTATTTAATTAACACAACTATATATTAAAAAAACTCTTTCCCACCAGAACACAGACTCTCCTCCTCGCCCCGTGCCTGTGGGGTCACCCATCTGAATGATGAAATCTCTCTGGAGTAGGGAATACAACAGATGCAACATCTTGAAATCGAAATTTTACTGGCAAACATGATACCCAACCATGATACTATAAATATATATTTTTTTAACATATCTTACAATAATCTAATCATAATCTGTAAAGATAAAAGTGTAACTGTCAGAACTCAAAACTTTATTTCCAATTGAAAAATTAGCATTTTATGTATTACTTTATTCTTATTAGGGTTTTAAACTAAATAACCCTAAAACATGAACAGCACTTAAAAAACACTTTTAACAAATATTAGAAGCAGTCCTCAATCATAAAACAATTTTAAACAGGTATAATAAACCTCTGTAATGCACACAGAATGAAAGACATACGTATGTATTACCTGAACATTGTGAATCAGACAGTAGTTGTAATATTTGATTTTGCAGAGTTTCAGGAAGTTTAGCGACGCTGCAATTTAAAAGAAGAATTCATTCAATACCATGCTTTATGTAAAAATAAAACCATGACTGTAACGTTACAATGTAACAGTAGACTAGACTCTGTTGTTGGTTTCTACTTATAAAATCCAAGAAACTACTAACTAATATACTACTAATTTAATTCTGGTTATATCAGCACAATTATCAGGAATTTACCAAACATTAAAAGTTCCTACAGAGACTTCTTATATTTATCACGTGTCGCTTTGTTGATTGTATTAAACGATCATGCATGCAACAGAGCAAGTATGTTTAAACCCTTTGTCTGTCATTAATGTTATTATTAAATACCTTTCGGTCTTTCTTCTGTGTATAAATCGATTACGATATCCCCTAACGTTGTTTCCAACAACACCGCCATGTCGCGCCAGTATCATCAACATGCGCCGGACAGAGAAGAGTCGCAGATATTGCGTCACAACTACAGGAAGCAAGAACTGTAAACAACTGTGAATCTGACGCAGGGGGGTTCTTAAAGTTTGATTAGGGTTGCCCCTTTAAAAGAAATATTCCCTAATCATAATTTTGTAAAACCCAGTTAAGCTTAACAGCTCTTTATTTGGAAGGATTTAGATATTGTACTTTTTATACTTGTTCAGTGAACCAAAACCAATTATTGCACATGCACGTGTGGAACAGTCTTCAAGACACTGACAGTTTATAGGCAGTAGACAATTAAGCCTATAGTCAGGGCCATCCCAAGCTGACGCGGGGCCCGGTGCGAGGTAGGAAGGGCTACGGGGCCCCCTCAAGTGCAGGGCCCGGTGTGACTGCACCAGCTGCAGCGCCCTAAGGACAGGCCTGCTCACAGCTATAATAACTTAATACATTAGAAAAGAAAACGTAGCACTGTCACTCCTTGTTGGTATGCACTCTATAAATGTGTTATATTCAAAAATGAAAATTCTGTCATAATTTACTCACCTTCATGTCATAAAACTATGCATTTTTTCTGTGGAATATACAAGACATTTGAAGACTTTCTTGGTCCATACAATGAGATTCACTAGGGTGTTGTGTTGTTTAAACACTAAAGTTATATAAAATTTATTTTGTTTCACAAATGAACAAAATGGGAATGGGACAGTAATAAGATGGGCGTGAATTCCTAGCAAATAGGTACATTCTTACATTAAAATCTTCACAGAGTATGTGACAACAAGAAACATATTAACATACCTTAACACAAGTGTAAATGTATAAAAATTTCTGTTATATTAGCTAGGATTATGAAGAACAAAGTTTGTTTGTTTTTCCAAGTTTTTATTTACTTCAAAAGTGAAACTCCAATTTGCACAAAAGAGTTAGAATGAAAACATTGATCATGCAAACATTTTGCCACAGATATCCAACTTATTGTTACATGATTGTCACATTACATAGCCCTGTATATGCATATATAAATATAGAAACTAAGCTTTTTTTTTCCTCCCATGACCTAGCACTGACTAAAAAAAAATAAATAATCACTGAAATGAAATGACCAGATCAAGTCATTAGATTATGTTACGTTTCATGATTTGACTAGAAACTTGCAGTGCCATCAGTTTCAACTAAAATGGTAAAATTCCAAAATGGAAAAAAGGTCTTGGAGGTTTGTGCACAATAAATAGACATAAGTGCACAGTTGTCATATTCTCTGTGTTTCTAGATAGTGAAACATTGTGCAGTTCACATATTATCTCAGGAATGTACCTATTGTACACTATGTATACTATACAACTTCAGAGGTGGTTTATTCATTTGTCATCCCATGCGGGAACACAGTACAGTTTGATTGGTTATTGTGTTTCTTCATAGCTGTAATTCAGAATATAAGCAAATATAACTAGCTTTGATTTAAAAAGAAAAAAAAAGGTAAATTACTTGACAATATATCCTATAAATGATACAAGTAAAAATATATAAAACACACTCAGACTCATATGTGTTTAGTTTCAGTGTCTTTTTCTGAAAGGAGAAGGGATTAGGGCTGGAAAAGGTTCTCAGGCAGGTCAAGACATGTTTCTGTAAATAAATATCAAAAATAAAACAAGCTTCCTGTATAAAGATGTCGTAACAGTGCTCACGTATCAAATGTCCGGATCAACAATTCATTTAAAGTCACTTGCACAACTGCAATTTCACAGACGAATAAAAAAGTTAAAACACGTATTTACATGTGATATGAATTATCACAAAGACTTGAATTGATCCCATTAGATATTTGGTTATGCCTCAAACGTGAGCAGGGTCTGGACGGCACGTATACGTGGCTATCGTCCTCAGCCTGGCTTCTTTCTGTGCTCTGTGATAGCGTTCCAGAGTTTACACAGGACTCCACCTCTGAAAATACAGAAAACAAACAGAATCATAAACTACAGAGAAACATCACAATCCTAAAGCTAATGTAGATTATGCCAGTTTCAGACCACACGTCAATGCCACGTGTACACAAAACCGCAGCATCACTGCAACAGCAAGCTCACATTGTGCTTTCACACTAACTGTGTGAATTCACAGAAAACGGCATTTAATGTTTACTCAAAAAATTACCATTAATTATAAAATATTTAATAAGAGTGTGCCACTGAGAATAAAAATGTTATCATCATGAAATTTCTGTAAGACCAAATCTAAACATTCAATTATTTACAAAGAAACTGAATTCTTATTTGTCTTAGTTGTTCGGGTTCATTTAGGTTTATTCAATAGAAAGTGTTCGTGTGTCTGTCACTCTGTCTGGAACTTGCAACACATACAATGTCTTTTTTTCTTCCAAACAATGAACAAGCAGTTTATGCAACCATTTAATGTTTCTTTCTAGAATCTTATATTGCAAAAGACTGTTGATAAATTGCATTGAGGTTAGTTTCATATTGTTTCAGGAGACACCGCACTGTAAAAAAAAGCAGAAACCACACACTACTATACATATTAGCTGCCATGCAAAAAAAAAAAAAAAACTTTCTATTTCAAATAAATGCTGCTGGAACAGTCATCAAACAATCTTGAATAAAATTCACACTTCATTAAGCAGCACAACCATTTTAACTGTGATAATCAGAAATGTTTCTTGAGCAACAAATCATTATATTAAAATGATTTCTGAAGGATCATGTAACACTGAAGACTGGAGTAATGGCTTTGGCATCACAGGAATAAATTACATTTCAGAACGTATTTAAATAGAAAACAGTTATTGTAAAAGATCATATTTGACAACATTACTGTTTTTTGAACAAATGCATCCTTGTTAAATCTTTTTTCAAAAACATAAAAACAATGTTACTGATCTCAAATTTCTGAACTTACTATTAAACTTACTTACTATTAAAAATATAACTTGTTCTTGGGAATTTTTGAGGAGCTGTAGTAAATATGTGACCCTGGACCACAAAACCAGTCATTAGGGTCAATTTTTCCAAAATTGAGATCAAATTACTGAGAAAAATCGCCTTTAAATTTGTCCAAATGAAGTTCTTATCAATGCATATTACTAATCAAAAATTAATTTTGATATATGTACAGTAGGAAATTTACAAATTATCTTCATGGAACATGATCTTTACTTAATTTCCTAATGATTTTTGGCATCAAAGAAAAATCAGTCATTTTGAACCATACAATGAATTGTTGGCTATTGCTACAAATATACCTGTGCTACTTATGACTGGTTTTGTGGTCCAGGGTCACATATAAGCTTCACAAAAACATAATATACTACAGAATATTAGAAATGTTCACAAACCGTAATCTTAAAGTTTTCAAGTCATCTCTTGTGACATAATGAAGGATGTCATCAAGACTGTAATCTTCAGCTATAATCTGTGGTATGGACAGAAAAAGTTTTGGTTATCTGTTCATACATAAAGGACAACTTGTATTTTCAATGTTTGGTGACCGAACTGAATAGCTTTTCTGTACATTACCCTCTCTACAGAATCTGCATCAGCCCCGTGGCGTTTAAGCCATTCCAGAAGTTCCTGGTCTCCTTCTCGTTCGAATGAACTACTTGTGCTCAAAAGGTGCGCAGGAACATCTGCCATAAACACAAAGAAACATACTGTTCATACTGAAAATAAATTCTAGCATAATGATTTAATACATAGCAAAAAGTGCAAATACAGAGATGAAAACCAATCAAAACATCATAAAATTAAGATGTCAAAATTAACATTCAAAGAGAGAAGTGACACCTACATGACACTTAGAAGTGTCTGAATGCCACGGCATTAGGTAACAAAATATCAGTGTCCGTATCTGCATCTAAATGCTGCAGGAGGCTTTTTCCAAAGCTGACTACTTTTTCTTCATTAGTTTTACTTTACAGAGCTTTTTAATGGATGTATAAATTTCGGCTCGCATATGATCACTCAGACCATAGTATCACTGCTGTAACGGTGTCTATTGATCTTCTGAAAAACTCACTAAAAGTCACAATCCTACATCTGATTCAAGCAACAATTGGTTTTCCTTATTAACTTGTTTAATTAAATTAGACAAGACAATGGAGTCAAGCAGTCTGTGTTTGTTGAATTGTTTTTTCTCATAAAAGCTGCTCATGTATATATGATTTCTACAGCAAAGTACCACAGAGTAGTATCACATATTTATGATTTGTGATCACAAACTACCAGATTAAACAGTTTTTCATGTTGACACTCACAGGTCAGACATATTCAAGACTTTTTGTCTTTCTTTTGTCTGTCTTCAATCTTTATAGTTGCATCCTGGAGCTCTGAATAGCATGTGTTTGTGCGTGTATGAATGTGCACATCAGGCTTACCGACGGGCCCGGATCGACACTTCAGTAGTTTGATCTCCTGTTCTCTCTCCTCCAGCACTTGCTGTAAGATGGCCTGATACTCTCTCTCCTTCTCTATTAATTCCTCCAACAACCTAGAGCACACAAACCAACACAGTCATGCCTAAGTCTATAACTTTAGATCATGACAGAAATTGTCTAGAGTAGGTAAATGTATGACTTTGCAGGTAATAAAAGTGAATAGGGATTCAAACAGTCAAAAAGCACCCTAAAAGCACCACAAAAAGCCTCCACCTACTTGCTATACTATACTTGCTATGTTTAAGAAAAAAATACAACTGCCAGTTCCAATAAAACAAATACTCTATATTTGGTTACAAACACTTGAAAAAATTAAAACGTATTTTTCCAGTTGTCAGTGTCCACATGAGACAGGCACTGTGGTTTAAACTAATGTTTTGTCACAATGTTTCCAAGAGATGTGTGACACAATGACTGACACCAACCAATTATCAATTCTACATTTTATCTGTAAAATACATGCATCATTTTACAGTTAGAAGCATCAGTGTCATTGCTGCTCTGAGCATACTAATCTACAATATGCAGGACAGATGTAGACATAAATGGCTTATCATAGTTGTTTATATGGCACTCATCGAGTTATTTCTTCAAACAGCAATTGTTTTGTCAGTTTATTTTTGACCATAGCTGTTGTAATTGTAACTGACTGCCAATTCAGAATATTCTTTATTCAGCTTCAAATCTTAATGTGTTTAAAACCACAGAAGCGAGGACAGGATTTTGAGAGCTAGGGTGAAATAATGACTTGGGTCTGGGTGTGTCCTATAATATGATTTGGATTATAGCAGGAGCCGATGCGTTACGTCAAGTCTTTTGAAGTCAAGTCACCTTTATTTTTTTATCGCTTTATACAGATTGTGCCAAAGCAGCTTTACAGTGTTAAACAGGAAAACAGTGTTTCAATAATGCACACCAGATTTTTATGGCATTTTTTCTGACATTTTGGGGGTTTGACAGGCCCATTAACCATTCGCTTTCATTATATGCAAAAAGGAAAACTAACCACCTAAACCACACTGCAGTCAGGAGTCTAATATGGTGATTTGTTACAGATCATCAGAGTCTGGCACTATCATTCGCATTTGTACAAATGCACTCACTACTATATATTAGAGCTGCAGATACTACAAAACAAAACCACATACCTCTTGGTTTCTAGTTTCATGCGACCCAGCTCCATGCTAATTGATCGCTGCGCACTATGAGACTCGTGGGAAACTGTCGAACTGAGCGTGCTCACTCCAGATGTGGCCACAGTGTCGTCATGATGAACGATAGGTGGCGCTATATCCTTAAGGGCAGCGTTCCCCTGAGGAACTGTGTCGTCATCAATGTCCTCTTGCTCGGCGGGGTCACTCTCAGACGCCAACGTGAAGTGTGGCCGCAATTCTGAGAACGAACAAACAAACAGATCCAATTAACTGTTTCTGGAGCCTCCCTAGTGCTGCATATTTTGGATATGTAATATACTAAACACAACCCAAGTCAGATCATGGAGCACATCAGCAATAGGCTGAAGAGTCAATTCGGTTGTGTTAAATAAGGGGGATATCCAAAATATGCAGCAGTGAGGGTCTTCAGGAACTGTAAGAAATCCCTTAAATGAACAGCAGCCAAGAAAATGGAGTGTTGTAACAAGAAACTCTGTTGCTGTTTACCAGGTACTAATATGATGATGGCAGTCTGTACAGCCTTTCGAATGATGTTGTCCAGGGCAAACATCCAGTGCGGCTTTATGTTGTGGTTATGCAGGACTTTATTTACCTGCAGAAATACAAAATGTTGGGCCATAACTATTCCATCTTCTTTAGGAATTTTATTGAAAAGTCACATGAAGTTTGAACCTCAGAAAAAATTCATTACTGAGTTTAAGTCTACATGAAATGGCATTCATAGCACATTTTAATTCCATAATTTGATCAGAATTAAAAGACTATAAAAGTAAAAGACTATAGCAGAATTTTTATCAATTACGGTGCGATCACATTTACCAGAAAGTTGCTTGTTTTGAAAGTGACTTATGTGTGAGCACTACTGACAACTGAAAATTGAATGTCTTCTGCCCACAAAATTTAGGCATTATTTGTGACCGCATCTTTAGGAATTCATTAGATGGCACTGGCTAGACGCTTACCGCATCCTGGAAGCCGAAGAGCGCCACCTGGAGTTGGCTGATTGCTGTGCTTTCAAAGTCAAGCTCTAGTTTGAGCTGAGAAAGGGTGTTGGCAATTATTTTTCTGTCCGCCATCCTCACAAAATCTCCCAGACTTGCAACCAGTGTGGAGATATGTTGACGTTTCAGTTTGGTCTCCTCAGACCCCTGTAATGAGACAGAAAAGGGACATAATCACTTCACAATCTTACTGGAAATAACGTTTTCTCTGATGTTTTACATGCACTAAAGATTTTATTCCAGGTAAACTTTACTGATTTTTAAAAAAATGTTATGAAAATTTTCAGGAAAAAAATGCTTTTAGGGCAAGACATTTAGGGCCAGTTTTACTAACAGCTTGCGCCACAGACACGCAGTGAAGAATTAGCGCTGAAAAGGCATGGACAAAGGTATTTTTGTGACTGACCTTATTGAATATGCATTTGTAGGAGTTCCCCTTTCAGACGCAAAATTGATGGGAGGAGAGCATTCAAATGAATCACGCAACGTGTATTTCTAAAGTTTGCACTCATCAAATTACTGGTATTTGCGCCATTATTTAACACCCCAAAAAAGCATGTTTTAAACTTTTGTGCTTGAAACGGCTACAATTATTATAGCTAGAAGGAGGCACCACAGAGAACTGAGAGCGCGTGGTAGAAGGGAGAGGATTTTTTTTTCTTTCCACATGTATTAATTTATTTTGAATGCCAAAAGAACACAATATATGAACATATCTTGCCAAGCCATGTTATTTTTAATTTGCTTCAGAAAATAACCCTCAACTAGGAGTCACACAATACCAAGTCTATCAAAACTTCTAGTAAACCTTCATTTTTTGGCCTCCGGTTCTTTTTAACATACTGTGGCTTTTTTATTTCTTTATTCGTGACTACACTAATTTGCGCTGCGCTTGGTATATTGCGTTGGTCGATATGTAAATGATTTGTTGCGTCTGTGTTCTTTAATTTGTGCATTGTTAATAAATCACCCGCAGAAATTTCCCCTCCCGTTGGCGCTGTTTTGGAATTGCGCTCCTGTGCTAATTTGCCCTGTTTAGTAAAACTGGCCCTTAAATTCATAAAGTGGCACACTTCCATTAGAAGATTTAGTCCCTATCATGCAAACTAAAGTTAATAGTGTTGTTCAGTGATTTGGTGTTCAGAATCAAAATTCTGTTTTAGTATTGACTTTACTGACATGTCACTGTCAGCAGGCTTGAGCTTAAAAAGGTTCACTTTATTGTCATTGCCATTCATTTTGTCATTCACACATGTGTAAGGCATGCAACAAAAGCAGACTGTGTTCGGGTTTACCTGTGTGAGCGCTTCTAGCAGGTGAAGCACTATTTTTTCTTTGTCCTCAGTCAGGATTCGGTGTAAAGTCGCTCTCCTTTCACTGTCTTTCCTCAGCATGAAGAAACCAGAGTCCTTCTCTTCTGGGGAAGGTGGTGCACTGTGGTCTTCAAAGTTCTCCACAGGAATACTACAACAATGTGTGGAAGAGTATATTTACAAACAAGTAGATACAGTAAATAAAAGGTACACAGTAACATAGTAGGGTATATTTACACTAGAATGAATCTTAATACTCTCTGCTGACCTCAGGAAGAGAGAGCGATGACCTTTGACCTCTCTCTCGCTGTAGCACTTGGTGCTGGGTTTGAAGTTGAAGGGGTTTGTGCAGAGCTCATTGTCAGGCGAGACAGATCCGTATTCGCTGCTGCTGCTGGTGTCTTCAACCACAACGGGAACAGGAAGAGATATGCTACGCAAATACTCTACAAGACATGACCAGCATAAAATATTCATTACAAATTCTTCTAATGCACAGTTATAAGTGGAAAAAAAAAACACTACAGTTTCTTTAAAGTTACTGATGAAAATGTTCATTTATGAAAATATTCATTTGGCCTTGCACCTTTGTAGACCACATCCTTGTGGATCGCTAGCTAAGTAAAATGAACTTTATATAACATTTATGTAACAATTTAGGAAATGTAATACATACTATGTGGTGTTTTAGGTTGACAAATATTTTCTGTATTTGACACATTATACATGTATATCTGTATATGTATACAGTCATGTGAAAAAGTTAGTCCAAGTTGAATTCCATGCTTTTCCGTATCAGGACATCATTAATTGCATAATGCCTCTATAAAATGCCTCTATAAAAGCATAAGCTTTGGCAGTTTGCTGGTCTGGAGCCTGCAGGTGTGTGTTAACACAATGCCAAGGAGGTAAGACATCAGCAATCATCTAAGAGAAGCAATTGTTGCTGCCATCAATCTGAGAAGAGTAATACGACCACTTCCAAACAATTTGAAATTCATTAACAAGTGGAAAACATTTAAAACAGACACCTCTCCTCACAGTCCCAGAAAATGCACCCCAAGATCAGGCCGTGTAAAGCTCAGAGACATGGCAGACAACCCAAAAACTACACCTCAGAATGATAAAGTTCATGACAATACCATTAGAAAAATATGGGACAAAAATGGTATGTTTGGAAGGCTCGGCAGAAGAAAGCCTCTTCTATCTAAAAAACATTGCAGCACAGTTTAGGTCTGCAAAGTTGCATCTGAACAAAACACAAGTCTTCTAGAATAATGTCCTTTGAACAGACGAGACCGAAGTGGAGATGTGTGGCCAAGTTTGGAGAAAACCTAAAGAGCATATCAGCACAAACACCTCATACCAAAAGACAAGCATGCTGGAGGAGGGCTGATCATTTTGGGCTTGTTTTGTAGCCACAGGACCTAACAGTCACTGAGTTGGCCATGAACTCCTCCGTATATCAAAGTATTGTAGAGTCAAATGCGAGGGCGTCTGTCCGACATCTAAAGTTGGGCCAAAATTGGGTCATGTGACAGGACAATGATCCCAAGCACACCAGCGAATCTACAACAGAATGG
>JAHKKF010525842.1:0-11465 GCA_019740295.1 Labeo calbasu
GTACGTATCTTCTGTAGCTTCTGAAGGGCAATATTAAATGAAAAATATGATATTTAGGCAAAAACAAAAAAAGAAAAGAAAAATGTTTTTCCTTCTGGAGCATCAGTGAGCGTTCAAACCTTCTGTAATAGATGCATATGAGTTCTCATTGCAAACAAATGGATTTCAAAATCATACAGTCTGTGTAAAGGGCTAAAATATACAAAAATGCTGAAAAAACAAAGAATTTGGGGGACCTGAAAGATTATTCTAAAGAACAGCGGGCAGTGTAATTTTGGTAAAATAGTTAACATTTTGCAGATTCTGCAAATCCTCAGCTGTACATATTACATTCTTTACATCTCAAAAGTGAGCAGGTCATTTTGGATGTTTGTGTCTCACTGGTTGCTCCATTGCCAGGGTTTCACCTGGTTTTCACCTTTTGATTTCCATTGCAAATCATTTAGCTGGTTGCAAAATGAGAAAAGAATGTATTCCTTAGAGGGCATTAGTTTAAGCAGTGTAAGTCTCTTCCCCTTCTCTTTTTCTCTTGCTCTTATGTTTTTATTTGGTCACAGCATAAATCGCTTGGTTTGAGTCATGTTACAGATCAGCATAAATGAATTACAGACAGTTATCTACCGGGCTAAAATTAGACTGCGGCTGTCATTGACTGCGGTCTCACACACATAGAATGTTTTGCTTCAAACCAAGGAAACCACTGGTGCTGAAACAGCACTCCTAAAGTTCAAAAACTCCAGCAAAACTGTTTAAGATCCAAGTCAGTTCACAAAAGACAGCACATATCATAGTCAGGCAACACAACGCTTATTCACAGAGTGCTAACAGACTTTGACAGCTTCATTTACGTATTATATAGTATGATTTACTTCACATGGCTTGTTGCAAATGACTACCTCTTTGCCTAATGTACTTTGTGTCTTTAACGCACAGCACAAGAGATCCAGTTTAAAGTATGTGTGGGTTTAAATTAAATTGTGCTGTCTAAATAGGAACCTGTTTAAGCATCCACAAGTGCATTTTGTGATGAATACAGCCAAGGTTATAAAGCTAAACATATTTTCGTGCAAAAATACGGAAACAATGCTTTATAAGAACCATACTGGTATGCAATAAATTGACTTTGAAATGAAAGTCTGCATTTAATTTATCAAAAGATGAATAAAGGAGTGAGGTAAACATCTTCAAACAATTTTCCAGCATGCTTGAACTCCTATAATGAGAACAGCCTGTATATATCTCTCTAAAAGATTTTATGAACTAATGAACAATTGCACTGTTAAAACATTTTATAAGAATGGAAAACGGCATATAAAGATTTAGCTTTGTCACACTCACATTTAATGGATGTTTACACTCAACATGTTTTGAACTATATGTTTTGCACCACAATGCAAAACAATAATTATCTCCCCCCGTCCCCTCCCCCCGATTCTGCAAACAACGATTTTGGCCACATAGAAAGAAACACATGCATAAGGAAAAAATTAAAACTCTAACAAAACCTCTTACACTCCCTCAGGCCACAGAAACATCTGGAATAGGGAATTCAACGTCTTCTCTTGTCATATTTTTATAACACATATGCACAGCAAATACACGTGCGCACCAGTTTTCCATAATAGGATTTAATTCTTTAAGTGAGTTAGAGGGTAAATAAGTGAACACATCATCCCAGTATGACATTATGCAACCTAAGGCTAACACAAACATCTGGCTGAAGTCTGTTGTTTTAACAGCCTTTACATGCATATGAAACATTGCTTTAGCTTACATGCAAAATGGAGTATTCGATACGGTAAATAAATAAACAATAAACAATAAAAGGTAACACTTCACATTACAGTTTCAATGTTACTTTAAGTAATTAGGTAATTCACTCAAGTAACTTGAGATTTCTGGTGAGTCTCCAAGCACCTTTTGTATCCTACTGTTTACGTTGGAAACTTCAATACCTGTTTCAAGTGCCTCAAAATCTTTCCTTTATTAAGAGGATTTTAGAGCAACCATTGACAGTCTGTAGATTTCTAGGAAGAACTTATGGGTTTTATCTTTTAAGTTCAGAAAGCTACTTTTTTTGAAAGCGTTCTCCAGAAGTTCTCCAGAGGGTTGGGTGATCTGAGAAACTACAAATGGTGTCTCAAGTATCTTTTGCAATTTTAAAGTGTATAATGTACTTGCTAATGTACACCAACAGTAACATGATCCCTTTAATGTAAAGACTGTCCCAATGTAGTTGAACTCTTTTCTCTCACGCACGCATAATTTAATAGTCTGCAGATGCAGATCTTAAGTTTGGTTTTGATATTGGAAGGCGATATAACACTTTATGAAACTGTATTCACAAACAAAGTGAAGGCATAGCCTATTTAATATGTACGTTTTTAAATACATGACGTGAAATTTTTAAATCCTCTGTCAACTTAATTAATATTAAGTATTTAATAAAACAAAACCGGACTATCTGAATGAGACGGCATGAAACTCGACTCTGTTCTTTGAAACCCAGTAAACTAAGCAGTGAAGAATTTCAGGAGGAGCGCGCGCATCAGACACGCTCCTCGCGCTCGTGCGAGATGGAGAAAGGCGACCGTTATTAATCCAGCACGGTTCGCGCATCCAGCGGGAATACGCTGCCGCGCTCCCAGACGACACAGTCGTTTAAATGTCACTTAAACTCACAATTTTCTACGACGAACACGGTAAGTAAGAGTCTTCTTGAGGGAAAACTAATACTGAAGCATCTATATTGTGAATTCAGAGTTCACTTACGTGGTCCACGGTGAGGCGGTCCGCCAGTGGAATGCTCTCCGGCCCGCGATTCTCTGAGGCGGGAGCATGTCGCTCGCTTGTACCGGAGACGACACCCCCGATAAGCCCCCCCACCGGACCTCGGACCTTCGGAGTCGTCAAACGCTCCGCTGAACTCGTGAAACACTGCTATCCGTCCCTCAGGTCCACTAGTGGGACTCCTCCCGCTAACAACGGATTGGTTCTGAGGGAAAGAGAGAGAGTTAGACAGAAAAAGGGGAACGAGTGACAGATAAACAAAGCTTCCAGTGGCAAAAATGTACAGCTATGACAGAAAAGGTAGGTTCTATGTAGCCCTACCTGGAAACCACGTACTGAAGAAGTTTGAGGAACAGCCCCAAAAGCTTCAAAGCATCAGAGTCTTGGTGTTTATTTAAGACACAAGCAATGATGTTAATACTAATGACAACAGACGTAATCCATTCCTGTCTTACTGTGATCCTATAATACTGAGTTCATTACAGACTGAGCACACCTGTCTTCCCTCCCTCCCTCTCTCTCCCTCTCTCTTTCTGCTTGCACTGGAGGAGAGCAAGAAGTATAATCCGTTCTATGTGCCCTTGTTGTTCTTCCCTGATGAGGGAACTTGATGCCGAAACTCTAAGCACTTTCTGGCTGCATGGAGCACAAAGATATCTTTGTGCCCTAATAAAGATACTGTACTAATACCAGGGGAGTAGCAGGTAAAAAGAGGAGACAAGAATATGTGAAAGGGGAGGATGAAGTAAGCAAAGCATGGAGGATTTCAATGTATACAGTACTTAAAGTCTTTATTTAGTCTTTATTCACCAGAGCAGAAAATGTACAAATAGAAAAGTTATACAAAAAAATCCAGATGTAAGACGTTAATTACAATTTTTGACAAACCCTGGAGACAAAACACCCTTTTGTAAATAGCAAAATAACAAATAAGGAAAAAAAAATGATGCACTCATTCAGGAGTATAACAAAAAGATGTTTCCTTATTAAAAACAGTTTAACAACAGTTTAACAAAAGTATGTCTTGTTGAATATAAAATAGGCTAGATTCTCAATATTATTTTTTTAGTTAAGTATTTTAATTTGAATATTGTTTACTGTGCACGCACACGCACACACAAAGCATCAAAAGCTACATCAAAAACTTTGTTCATAAACAACAATGTGGTGCGTCGCTCAGCGTTCCCTGCAGTGATTGCATTCACATGCATAAGAAGAAAGGAAGCGTTTTCTATTTACTTTCATTTCAGCCCACGGACAGATCAATAATGATGACATCATCAGTAAAAGCCTGCAGGCTGACACTTTTCCACCAATCGATCGGTCGGGCACAGAGATGCCTGCCAAATCGCCTGGGAAAGCTCTGCTGCCACAGCAACAGCTCCAACAGGAAGCATGACAACCAGCAAACCATACGACGCCCACACAGAATTCCTTTGCGCAGTTCATCTGTGCAAAAAAGCCCTGGCACGTATACCATTCGCCATCAGCAGCGGTTTCTGATGTCTGTAATCTAAGCCTGAGGACTTTCAGAACAAAAACATTAACCGCCTTTTGTGTTTTTGTTGAAAACGTTTTTGCATTTGTCTGCCGTATTAGTTTTGTCCTTGACTTGTTTTGTCGACAAACCCAGAATCTGCCAGAATCATTTTCCAGTTGTGCGAAGCAGTGTAAAAAGTGCTGCTGGTATACCAATATAAAAACTGCTGTGATTTGCCGTGCAGCAAATACAATAACAAAACCAGCAGGGAAAACATAATCATGAATATAAAGTACAATCACACCAGTTTAAAATTTGCAGTACGACAGCAATTATGACACTACGTGTTAGCTTACCATTAGCACAATAGTTGGATACAAAATTATGCTTTGGGCATCTCTCTATAAATAGCTGAGAATGAGACAGGGGGCGTTCAATAATTCAATTATTCTACCACATTAAAAATGAGAGAGAGAGAGGGAGCGAGACAGAAGGTCATGTCTACAAAAAATATGCTGCTGTGTTTCTCAGTTCATACCCAGACACACACAAATCCACAATGATTTTGTGCTCGTTGCACCCGGTTGTGTAACGAGTAATTTAATTGAAATCATAACAAATCAAACTTGCATAGATTGAGACAATGCTCCTGCATGTAGGGCAACATAATCAGACTTTCCTAGCTCATCTGCAAAAAGAAATTATCAAAATTAGAAACAAGAGCTTGCATTTGCATTGTAAGTAATTGGTGTTGAAGTGTAAATACATTTGAAGTAAAATGTTATATACACCTTGCAAAATCTGCAAAATATTAATTATTTTAGCAAAATAATACAGATTATTATTGTTATTATTTATGTAGTACTGACCTGAGTAAGATATTTGACATAAAAGACATTTACATATAATCCACAAGAAAAAAAAAATTGTTGAATTTATAAAAATCAACCCGTTCAAAAGTTTACATACACTTGATTCTTAATACTGTGTTAGCAGAATGATCTTTTTTTTTCAGTGATAATTAATTAATTAATGAGTCCCTTGTTTGTTCTAAACAGTTAAACTTCCTACTGTTCTTTCAGGTCCCACAAATTCTTTGGTTTTTCAGCATCTCTGTGTATTTGAACCCTTTCCAACAATGACTGTATGATTTTGAGATCCATCTTTTCACACTGAGGACAACTGAGGGACTCTATTACAGAAGGTTCAAACGCTCACTGAAGAGGTGTAAACTTTTGAACAGAATGGAGATGTGTACATTTTTCTTAATGTTTAACATTTAGACATTTTTAGACATTGCTTATCATTTTTCTTTTGCCTAAATGTTTGCCTACATGTTTTTTGCGTTTAGTACTGCCCTTCAGAAGCTACAGAAAATACTTACATGTTTCCCAGAAGACAAAATAAGTTAAATTTACCCTGATCTTCAAATTCAAAAAGTTTTGACCCTCCGGCTCTTAATGCATAATTTTTCCTTCTGGAACAGCAATGCATTAAGAGCAAAAAAAATAAAAGACATCTGTGGATCATTCAGGTATTATTTTCAAATATTATTTTCTCTTGTGGACTATTTGTAAACATCTTTTATATTAAGTATCTTATTGAGGTTAATACTAAATTAGAACTAACATGCATTTTGATCCTTCTTATTTTAGTAAAATAATGAACTTTTTAAAGATTCTGCAAGGTGTATGTAAACTTTTGACTTCAACTGTATGTACCTTGTCTTTTACATGCAAGTATAAAATTTACAGTTTAACATATTAAACAGTTAAACTGAGACAAGCGGGACTTTTTCCAGTGTGTGTGTGTTTTAACACAGTGATGTGGGAGTACAGCTGGGCCCTGTTGTTTGCTGATCCAACAGTGAAGCTCAAATAAGAGCCAGATATTTCCCACTCTCTCCCTCGCATTTTCTCCAATTTACTTACACTTTAACCTCTCAAAGTAATATATGTTTATTGCTGCAATAAACAGTGTATCCCTGAATCATCCGTGAAGTAAATAATTCTTATTCGAGGATGATGTCACACATGGACCTGGAATGTAAAGTTTCACTTGAACTAATGGTAACAGAATAACACTTACTCATGCCAGTGTGTGAGCACATACCGTGAACGTGTGAATATCCTTGTGGATTTCTAAAGACCATCTTTCACTGTCATGCGTGATTCAACATTATAACTACTTGCCAGAAGTACATAATGATATCCAGCACACTGACCAAGCTCAGCCAAATAATCCCCCAAGCCCTGTTAAATCACCACACGCACTCCCACTACAGCTATTAAAGTCAAATATCACCTATAACATTCAGTGAACCAAAACACGCACACATAAAGGCAGAAGAAGCAGGCTTTCAGTGGTTCAATGTAAGCACGTGCTTGTGTGTCCTGTGGTTGAAGTGGTGAATAATGCAACAAGCCCTTTAAAGTTTTATACAGAAAAAAAGAAGTCGCAGAAACCAGATCTGGATTTATACAAGAGCCCTCTCTCTCTCTTTTCTCTCGCACTGATGCATGCGTGACCACTGACGCAAGGCAAAAACAGAAAAGAACCACTGAATTCATGAAAATGTATGAATTATAGAAAGAGAGGCACACAAAATCTATAAACTGTGGATTTTCTCTAAAAACAGGGTGAGTAACAAGAATGAGGTGAAGATAAACAACACCTAAGATGCAATTTGGTTTTGTTCACCACATACGTAAACTTTTCTCATTCCAAACATCACTGATTATAACTGGAAATACCACAGGGATATTGAGAATATTCATACTTGTATTAATTTTCAGAGAAACATTTATGTGAATGACAAATGAAGTGAAAAAGTGTAAATAGACTCTAAAAATGAGAGAGAACAGTTCTCTTACACTTAGTTCTACATAACAGGAGCCTGATGAGGAACATTTTTTCGGCCCAACTAAACAAAAAAGAGCAGAGTTGGCACGTTAACACCATTCCCACTTCAACCACATTGGAAACTATTCTATGATTTCCTTTTACTCATTTTTCTCTTCACAGCCAAAAACAGAACTCAATAAGAACTACATTACCCATAAGCCCAAATGATGGACCACATCAGTCTGCTCTCCATGAGAACCAGATGCTCTCAGTCCCTGTTTGACAAATTGCTGTTGCTACAGCTCAGGAATGTCTAGCTCTCCGTTTTTTGGTCTTCTACATTCCTAAATTTTTCTTCTTAGATTCCTACATCTCATATTCTCTCCTCCCCTCTCTTATCGCTTTCTTCCTTGAACATACATGCTCAAAATCTCTTACTACCAACCACAAGCAACTGAATACAACAGAGCTATTCAGAGCCGGTAACGAGGTAGACACAGAACAATAAACACGTTAAAATAAATTAGGAGTGAAATAAATGGAGCACAGTGTGAATGGAAAAAAAATAGTGGCTATAATGAAGTAGTGGTGAAAAAAGAGAAAGTGTGTAAGTGCCAAATATGTAATAATGCATTGTATAATAAGAACATTCACTATTACCAAATGCAGTAACATTTATAGCAGCTTCTCAGATTTGTCTCCTGAGAAAAAGATGTTGGTAATCTTACATCTTCCCTATAGAGTTTCACAGCAATTTCACAAACTACATGTGCTCAGGTCTCCCAAGATATCAAAGTCTGGAATCAAAACTCAAAGACCTCAATAAAAAAAAACTCAAAAATTTCAGCTATACTAGCAGCATTAAGAAATAGTTCACCCCCAAATTAAAATTTACTCAGCCTTAGGGCATCCAAGATGTAAATATGACCCTGGACCACAAAACCAGTCATAAGGGTCAGTTTTTTTGAAATTGAGATTTATACATCAGCTGATAAGCTGATAATGATTATACATCATTCAGCTCAGTGGTTTGTTAGAATAGTAAAATATTTGACCAAGATACAGCTATTTGAAAATCTTGAATCTGAGGGTGCAAAAATATCAAAATATTGAGAAAATCACTTGTAAGGTTGTCCAAATAAAGTTCTTAGCAATGCATATTACTAATAAAAAATTAAGTTTTGATATATTCACGGTAGGGAACTCATCCTTAATAACCTAATGATTTTTGGCATAAAAGAAAAATCGATAATTTTGACCCATACAGTGTATTTTTGGCTACTGCTACAAATAGACTCATGCTACTTAAGACTGGTTTTGTGGTGAAGGGTCACAGATGAGTTTGTTTCTTCATGGGAACAGATTTGGATAAATTTTGCATTACATCTCTGCTCTGTACTCTGCCGTGAATGGGTGCCATCAGAATGGGAGTCCAAACAGCTGATAAAAACATCAGAATAATCCACAAGTGATCCACATGACTCCAATCAATCAAATAATATCTTGTGAGGCAAAAAGCTGTGTGTTTGTAAGAAACAAATCCATCACTAATCTGTTTTAACTTTAAACCATTGCTTCTAGGAAAAAACGGCTTGATAATCCCTAATAATGCTTCCTTCAAAGAAAAAGTCCAACTATCGTCATCTCACATCGAAGTCCACCCACATATTTCTTCAGAGCAGTTTTGGACTCTTTTAACTTGTAAATGATGGTTGATCTCTGCATATTTCTCTCCTGATTCAGACAAGATTAATTTTTCATTTGAAAGACAGTAATTGATGAACTTTCATTTGAAAGACATTAATTGATGGACTCGAGTTGTGTGGATTGCTTGGGGATTATTGTGATGTTTTTATCAGCTGTTTGGACTCTCATTCTGACGGCACCCATTCACTGCAGAGGATCCTTTGGTGAGCAAGTGATGGAATGCTAAATTTCTCCAAATCTGTTTCAATATTACATTTTGGATGGCCTGAGGGTGAGTAAAATTTCAGCACATTTTCATTTGAACTATTCCTTCAGAAGAAACGTATTTGATGTTACATGAGCAACCTCTGAGCAATGCAGTTTTTCTTGTGGGAAGCAATGGTGCTGCTAATTGGTAGGTGAAAACTGAGTTAATGACGCAACTGTTCTTTCTGTACCTTATGCAAATAAAAAGACACACTGTTCTTTTCTAGTGTCTACATGTGGTAGATGACAGAATGACCAGTCAGACCCAGTCAAGCAGAACAGAGTTGAACTATCCTTAAAAACTCTCTCTTTCTGTCACACACACAGTAGGCATGTGAAAGGAAGTGGGCATCAGGCTCACATTTTAACTGCAATGAAGTCAGAGATTTAATGTGTGTGTGTGTGTTTGTGGTCTGTTTTCTTGATGATTCACTTCTTTTATTGAATGCTCAGACAATGCCAGCACTGTCTGGGTCCCAGCGAACACACACACATAAAGTCCCAATGAATTCTGAGTGACTTGCTCGAAGGAAAATGTGTCCTTTTCCACGTCTTCTTGATTTCTGTATATTCAGAACACTTAGTTCGGCTCTTTATAAGTAGGATTAGTAATTTTAGACCAATAAACCTCTTGACCCCAACAGAGAAATAATTCCCCAAACCCTCCTTTTATATCTCACCTTCTCTATCTCTATCTTTCCATCAGGTGAGTCGAGTCATCATCAGAAAAAGTGTCAGTGGTCACTAAGGAGGCGGCGTTCCCGTTTCAACCCTTTTGGGAATATCGTAACGTCTGGATTCCTATTTAAAGAACCTACTTTGGAGATCAGGCTCCTGCGGCGTTAGACGAGGCCCATTCAGCCCGAACGATGCCAAAGACTCTTAATCATCAACATGTGAGTCATCCTGGTCCTCAAAGACAAGACCTGAAAGCAAATGTTAAGTAGCTTTTAAGCATTTCACAAACATGTCAGAATGTTTTCTAGGCATTGAGTAGAAGCATCTGAATTTGTCTCAAACAAACTGGCACAACTGATGGATTAGTACAAATGTTGCTAGTAAAGTCAAGTCAGACACGCTGACAAACAACTGACCTCATTGAAATGTTCAACACTGCCCGAATTGGGAAAAAATGTTGCACAAGGCTGCTGCAGCAACTAGAAAATCTTTCAGACAGGGTGAAGCCTCTGTTGACTTGAAATATAGTAGGCTTCCTCTGTTCAAGTATGTCTTCATTGTGGAAAGCAAACACCAAAATGTCTAGAGGGAAAAGACAGAATAAATAACATTTACAGTTATGCAATTGGCAGACATTTTTTTTACTTCTTCAAAGTACACGTTTACATTTTATCAATCCTTGCTTTTCCTGGTAATCAAATCCATGACCTTGAGATTGCTAGCAGTATACTTGAGCTACAGGAAAGATTGAGCTGAATGTTGTGCTTACAACATTCAATGTAGTACAAAGAAGTCTTTATTTGAGGTGTTTGCAAAGGCAAACATCACTTTGAAGCTGACTTTTCACTATCTCCAAAAATCACATATGTTGCAGTTGCACTGAACCAATAAATTTGTTGTGAAGCAGCTGATACCCCTAGCAAAAAAGTAGTATATTTAAAATACAATTATTTCATACTAATTATAGTTTAAGTATACTACTGACATAATTATAATTCAACTTCATTACGAGGACTATTTGTGCAAAGTGCATATTTCTTAATATTAAGCCTAAAATGTGTTTTAATGACACTATTAAAGAGGATTTTATGATCTCTGAATAATATCAGCCTTTAAATGGCAGATATTTAAAATGTGCCTCAAGTATACTTACAATAGCTCCACTTTAGCACAATCAAATCTTTAGTTGGACTTCAGCCCTACTTTAGCACAATTAAAGTGCATTAATTACAAAATATAGCAGCCTTTAAATATACTAGTTTAGTATGCCAAAAGTACAGCTGCAGGGTATTTGTAAATGTTTTTGTAGTATACTTAAAATGAAATAAATGTACTTGGCCAGCAATATCCTCCTAAAGATCACTATTTATGTATATATATAGAGAGAGAGAGAGAGAGAGAGAGAGAGATACTGCTCAAAAGTTTGAGATCAGTAAGACTTGTAATATTTTACAAGTCTCTTAAGCTCATCAATGTTGCATTTATTTGATCCAAAATACAGAAAAAAAAAAAACAGTAATATTGCAAAATGTTATTATAATTTATTCCTGTGATCCAAAGCTAAATTTTCTCAGCTGTTACTCCAGTCTTAAGTGTCATATGATCCTTCAAATATCATACAAATGTGCTGATTTATTATCAGAATTATCAATGTTGGAAGCAGTTCTGCTCCCAATTATTTATTTAACCCTTTCACACGTACAATCACACCGGTGTGATT
>JAHKKF010525843.1:0-15056 GCA_019740295.1 Labeo calbasu
CTGTATCCTTTTGATTCACTAAAAATAACAAATTCATTAGGGTCATTTGAACGAAATGGAATGGCACTGATTGTCCTGTATGCTTTTGATTCGTTTAAAAGAACCAGTTTATTTAAGTCTTTCGTTTGGGAATAGAATTACATCGGCTGTGCTGTGTCCTTTTGATTCACTTAAAAGAACCAATTCATTTGAGTCATTTATTCAGGAATGGGATTACACTGAGTGCACATTATGGTTTTGATTCACTTAAAAGAACCAGTTCATCAGAGTCATCCATTTGAGAATGGAACTACATTGTTGCGCTGTATCCTTTTGATTCACTAAAATGAACCAATTCATTGGGCTTATTTAAACAGAAAGGAATGACACTGGTTGCACTATATGCATTTGATTCACTTAAAAGAACCAGTTCATCAAAGTCATTTGTTTAGGAATGGAACTACATTGGTTGCGCTGTATCCTTTTGATTCACTAAACAGAATAGATTCATTAGGGTCATTTGGACGAAATGGAATGGCACTGATTGTCCTATATGCTTTTGATTTGCTTAAAAGAACCAGTTTATTTGAGTTTTTCGTTTGGGAATAGAACTACATCGGCTGTGATGTATCCTTTTGATTCACTTAAAAGAACCAGTTCATTTGAGTCATTTATTCAGGAATTCAGGAATATTCAGGATTACACTGAGTGCACAATATGCTTTTGCTTCACTTAAAAGAATCGGCTCATTAGAGTAATTTGTTCTGGAACTGGACAACACTGGTTGCACTGTATGCGGATTAAAAAAACAAAAACAAAAAAAAACAATGCAGAGTCATTTATTCTGAATTCTTAAGTCAGAATACAATGGATGCACTTTCTGTTTCGCAGTGTAGACATAGTAATGGTGTTGCTATGCCATTGATTAACTACTGCAGGTAACTTCATCAAGTGGGAACATGTGCAGGTACCATTAATGGGTAAACAAAAGACATTCAGTTTTGGAATTAAAAAAAAACTGAATAAAAACTGGTTCTTGTTCCCAACCCTAGTTAGTAAGTAGAAATCAATTGGATGTTTCCCTCTTTCGTTTCAGAGCACAAACTTAAGCATCCTGTCTTGGAATTCCAGCTATCTGAAAGAGCACATCTGTATTTCTTCAGTGCAATCAGCTTTCCCCTCCAGATTTTCAAAGCATGTGTGAAATGGCATGCGAAGAGGAATCTGTGTGCTTAGTCTAGCTTCAGCGCTGTAAGTCAGGAGCAATTTGTCCATCTCTAGTTAATAGTTTTCATTAGTTGAAAGAAACACAGCAGTAAACACTCTACAGCAATGTAGAAGTGATGCATTTATTGTTTTCTTTTCTCTCTCTCTGCTGCACACCCCAGTGACCCATAGCCAGAGGTGGTGATGTTGCTTGTTTACATGGTGCGGTTTGGTTATAGTTGAGTGAGGCCTCTCCTGATCTCCCCCACACAGACCACCTCACCAAACCCTCAGTGTAAACCCCCCCACATCCGGGGCCATAGCTCGGAGGGCCCTTTTTTTGATGTTTACACAGATGTTTAGGTCTAAGGACAAGCTCCCCAGCGACCTTCCCACCCCCCAGCTCTCTCATGGGGCTTTCATTTTAGCCTGACCTGGATGCCATAGCTGCCACTCCGACCATATGCTGATAAGTCAAACAAGGATGTAAGGCTTGTTGTGGAATGTCTGGAGTTTTCTGGAGATAGTGGACATGTTTATTTGCTAAGCCTCAATCTAAACACAACAGGGGTCCACTTTACTCTTAGCTACAACAAAAACATGCAGCATGGAGCGAATTTGACGTCATTTTGTTATGTACCATTCAGAATTGTTGTTTGTCCTATGTGATGCTATTTATGGTTCCCTTTAGATCAAGGAAAAAAACAATTCACTCAATGACACAAATGACACACATGGTCTCTCGCCACAGTAAGCCCTGATGGTGTAGTTTCAGCTTGGCTCATGAAAACAAACAGAGGGGCATTTATTCACTTCCACCATCATGTGGTGAAACACTGTGATCTCTAAAGCTGCTTTGAGTGAAATCGCTGAAATAGTTGTTTGTTCCTTAAAATTCAGTTTTGTCTTGAAGGAATTTCCTGACGGTGTTTCAGATGTTTTGTTATGTTGGCTCATGGGACAATTTAGTTTAGACTAAAACTTAAATTAAAAGCATAGGTCATTTTCAGCATGTCAAACATAATGATTAAAACCTTATTAAATAAAAGTAAATATGCTAATGCAAAAACAAATAAGGATAGTTTACACAAAAAAATCTGTCATTGTTTTTCTCACTTTCTTCTGTGGAACATAAAAGAAGATATTCTCCATAAAATGAAAGTCAGTGGGGTCCAAAACAAACAAACAAACAAAAAAAAAACACTGAGACTAAGATATTCTTCATAGTATCCTGTTTTGTGTCCCACAGAAGAAAGTCACACAGGTTTAGAAAGATGATGACTTTGTGTGTGAACTATCCCTTTAAGGAACCAATGGCAGTATCCTGATTTTTTTGTTTTTTGTTTTATCCCTTATACTGCTCCTTCAAGTCCCACAAATTCCTTGGTTTTTCAGCTTTTTGTGTATTTGAACCCTTTCCAACAATGACTGTATGATTTTGAGATCCATCTTTTCACACTGAGGACAGCTGAGGGACTATTACATATGCAACTATTACAGAAAGTTCAAACTCTCACTGATGCTTCAGAAGGAAAGATTATTATCAGGATAAATTTAGCTTATTTTGTCTTCTGGGAAACAAGTAAGTATCTTCCGTAGCTCCTGAAGGGCAGAACTAAATGAAAAAAAGATTTTTAGGCAAAATAAGAAAACTGTACGCATCTTCATTCTGTTCAAAAGTTTTCACCCCCAACTCTTAATGTATCGTTTTTCCTTATGTGAGCATTTGAACCTTCTGTAATAGTTGCATAAGAGTCGCTCAGTTGTCCTCAGTGTGAAAAGATGGATCTTAAAGTCATACAGTCAGAGTTGGAAAGGGTTCAAACACACAAAAATACTGAAAACTGGGTCACTTCAATGCCCTTGAACTGGGTCATTTGTTATAAATTCAGCTATTATTTTCTCTTGTGGACTATATGTAAACATCTTTTTTGTGAAATATCTTATTCAGGTCAGTACTAAATAAAAAATAGCATGTATTTTGTATGATCTCTCTTATTTTGTTAAAATAATTAACATTTTGCAGATTCTGCAAGGTGTATGTAAACTTTTGACCTCAACTGTGTATCACGTTGAAAAGCATTTTCATATTTTCACGCAGTGTTCTTTTCTGTTGCAGGTATCCAGGAAGGAAGCGAATGCACTAAATGTAAAAATGACTGGGCCTTGAGGGTGGCGATTGCTCTTCTGTACGTACTTTGTGCACTGCTCACCATAGCTGTGGCTGTGCTGGGATATAAAGGTAGGAAATCCTCCTGACGTTGTCTTTGAAGATCACGCTCTCACGCTGATACATTTTCACCCTGCTATGCTTTCACATTGAAGACTGCAAATCTACAGACAATTCCTGCTGTCTGTTGTTTAGACCAGCAACCTGGAAAATCACGGTTCATTGGGTTTATATCTCATCCAGCTACAATGTATCAAGAATGTGCCACAATTGAACATTCACCATAATTTCTGCTGTTCAGTTTTGAACTTTGGCTCACTTTATTATTTGTCCTGACATAAGGCAACCATATTGCACGGTAGAAACAGGATTTTCCAAATATTGTCAACCGGACTATCACAGTGCAATCTGTTTTCTGTATTAGCTGGGAAAGCCATGAGCATCGCAGTTTATTTTGTCTGCTGCCAAAAACCAGGATAAGATAATGCACGCTGTTGTCTTCCAAAAGGACACGGTAAATTAGAGGTATTTGAGTAGCTTTCGAATATAGTTGTTTTTAAAAAGCTTATTCATTTATGCGCTAATGAGTAACTTTACTGAGAAGAAAAGGGATAACAACTATTATATTATACATCAAAGAAAGCAGTACGAAAAGTCAGATGATAGATAGTGTCCTTGCTTATTTAGCTTTAAATGAATGTGATCTGATTGTCCAGATCACGTCTCCATTGAGTCCACATGTCTCCTCTGGTTCTCTAAAGCCCTAATGCCAACCAGATGAGAAGACCATGTAAAGCAGCGAGTCTCACTACAAACCTGCTCCAGAGGAGATTTTATGCCTTAGCAACAATTTGCTGTCCCAAAACCCACAGGTTGATTGACAGGGACTTTGTTCTTTGCATCATTTTCAAACTCTCTCCTTAAGAACGTCATATAAACAAGAGTTTTTCATTTCATGTTCAGATTTAGTCCAGTGAGTGTCTCAATGGTCTTTGGCGCGCATTTAGATTGAGTCACTCATTCTGTCAGCTAAGAGAACCATTCTACTAAACTCCATTCAAAAATAACATGGCTTATACATGAAAATAGGAAAGAAAGGAGAGTGGGAGAGAGGGAGGGCAGGAGACTTAGAGGAGGAACTGGCAGCGTTGACCTCCCGCTGACAGACTCCCAGTGTGAAAATGACCAACAAGCCTTTGAAATGGACCTCCGTGTTTTGTTTTTCCCCTACAGCATATATTTGTTTTGTGTTTGGTTACACAAGCGCAGTCAGGAATGCTAACACGCAAGATCTTTGATGTGTTCGAGTTTGCTGGCAGCGAATTGTCGAGTGCTGCGTGTCTGAATGAAACATGAGTTAAAAAACAGTGAGAGCAAATACACTGGAGAGCAAAGATGATGACTTTATTTTTCATTCATGTTTGACTGCCAGTAAGACATTCAGTGGGATAAACACTGGGATCAAGAGGGGGGATTCGAGGCCATTACTGGACTTTGTCAGCCTGTAAGATCACCTTCTGAGTGCTCCAAAGAAAAAGACAAATGTGACAGTTGGTATTTTAATCATATGCTGCTTACCAAAAGAATCATGCAGAATGTAAAGTGAAAGCGCCCTCTAGTGGTGCACATGAGCACATAACCCAAGAATTTAGACTAATGTAATAAGGACATAAATGGACATGGTTATGTCAGGTTATATTAACATTTTAGCCCTTAGGCATGTTAAACTAGGGTTTCATTATTGTACAAATCAGGAATGACCAAAATCTGTTTTTCAGCTGCTATAGTGGTGCCAGCAAGACTGCTGGGAATCACCAGAAAGGTTTAGGAGATGCTCTGATAGAGACTCCTCAGGATTCATTTCAAATTCCAGAGGAAATGAAGTGTCATGCATTTCCTGCCTGACTTTGTGTGTGGAATGTATGTTGTATTTTTATGAATGTGCACTGGACAAGTGAAAAAAAGTGGAATCATGTCCACACAAGTCAAAACAATCAACATTTTGAAGGATGTTATTTCATTGTGTATAAGAGATACTGTACACGTCAACAGCTTCTTGACTCATGACTCACGAAAAAAATTTAATACTTTATAGTATATTTGTAGTCCATTGTGCAGACAAAGTCTGACTGGCTTTTAAAATGTGTGTCCGCAGTGGTCCAAAGGATGGATAATGTAACAGAGGGTATGGAGAATTATGGAGGGAAAATCATGGCTGTAGAGACAGACCTCAAGAAACTCGGTAAGTCCTGACCTGAGATGTTGCATTATACATAAATGTAAATTGTGAATATATTGAAGTACGCTACCAGTCAAAAGTTTTTGAACAGTAAGATTTTTAATGTTTTTAAAAACGTCTCTTCTGCTCACCAAGCCTGCATTTATTTGATCCAAAAGTACAGCAAAAACAGTAAAATTTTGAATGAAATATTTTTACTATTTAAAATAACTGCATCCTATTTGAATAGATTTTAATATGTAATTTATTCCTGTGATTTCAGCTGAATTTTTTGTATCATTACTCCAGTCACATGATCCTTCAGACATCATTCTAATATTCTGATTTGCTGCTCAAAAACATTTATTATTATTATTATATTATTATAAACAGCTGAGTACAATTTTGTAAGTTTATTTGATGAATAGAACGTTCAAAAGAACAGCATTCATCTAAAAAAATGTACTCAACTGTTTAATATTTATAATAATAATAATAAATGATTCTTGAAAATATATAAAAATATTTCAAAATTGTACTGTTTTGCTGTACTTTAGATCAAATAAATGCAGGCTTTGTGAGCAAAAGAGACTTCTTTTAAAAAACATTAAAAATCTTACTGTTCAAAAACAGTAAGTAGACTGGTAGACTACCAGACTGGTTTGACTGGTAGTTAAATCAAAATATTTTTTAGAAATCTGAATATATAAATGTAATTCTGAATATATAAATGTAAACTGTGAATATATAGAAGTAAATCAGAATATATTTTTAGAAATCTGAATATATAAATGTAAATCAGAATATATTGTTACAAGTCTAAATATATAGAAGTAAATATGTTTAGACTTGTACCTTCATATTCAGATTTTCTTCTATGTATTCATGATTTACATTTATATATTCTGATTTAGAAATAAATATTCTGATTTGTTTCTATATATTCAGACTAATAACTATATATTAAGATTTACATTTATATATTCAAATTTCTTAAAAAATATATTCTGATTTACTTTTATGTATTAACAATTTATATATTTAGATTTTATATAATTATTTCCTGTTTGGAATATTCTATTTAAAAAAACACATTTCACATCAATTTTTGAATTTTATCCAATGAGCATGTTTTACATTTCGGAATTAAAATTAATTTTGATATTTTTTGAGGAATTTTGTCAAAAAGGATGATGATCAAAAACTGCCCTAATATCATAATGAAAATAAAACCTTGAGTAGTTTAGTATAATCAATCATTTATTTATTTATTTGTTTGTTGGTTTCAAAACTGCTTTGCTGTTTATATTTGGAAAAAAAAACAAATTATCTGAAAAAGTCATATTTTTGCTTTTATGCTTTAGTAAAGATAGTAAAATACTAGGAATACCTTGACCAAAAATTCAAAAACGTATGATGTTTATGTATGTATATATGTAATATGTATATATATATAGTTTTCTGGGAAATGATTTAATTCAAAGTGTAAGATTCCAGGCTTTTGAATGGTATAATGTATAATGTTACAAAAGCTTTTTATTCTTTATCCTGAAAAAAAAATGTACTCAACTGTTTTAAATATTGATAATAATAATAATAATAATAATAATAATCAGCATATCATGTGACACTGAAGACTAATGAGTAATGATGCTGAAAATTTTGCTTTGATCACAGAATTAAATTACATTTTAAAACATATTCAAAAGCAGTTCAGAAAGCAGCTATTTTAAATAGTAAAAATATTTCACAATATTACTGCTGTATAATAATGGACACTCTTATACATTATATTGACTCAGCTGCTCTAAATCCTTTTTTTTTGCCTAATAAACTTTTAAAATTGATGTGCAGATGATCAAACGGGAGAGAAGTCAGAGAACGCCACCAGTGAACTCCTCTCATTCAAGTTGGAAATTCAGACCTTGCAGAAGCAGCTCAGTGACGTTGCTGGAAAGGCTTCTAACAACAGAGCTGTTCTCGATGAGCTACGGCTAGCGGGCGAGGACATGCAGAGCGGACATCACTCACTGCGAGACCTGTTGGAGAGCAACGCCAACGTCATTAGGAACGTAAACCGCACATTAAACTCATATAGCGGCCTGATCGACGGACTAAAGACGGACACGGCGCGGCTCCAGACGGATCTTCAGGCGCAGACGAGCGAACAGGGCCGAAACACCCACAGCATCAACACTCTGAATTTCACCCAGACTCAACAGAGAAATCTCATCAGCTCCCTCCAGAGGTCGGTGGAGGACACTAGCCAGGCTGTCCAGAAGCTTAAGAATGACTACCAGAGCCTCCAGCAGGTGGCCAGACAGACCAAAGCAGATGCCGACTGGCTGAGGGAGAAGGTCCAGAACCTTCAGGCCTTAGCTGCTAACAATTCTGCGCTGACTCGCTCTAACAGTGACTCTCTGGAGGACGTAACCTCTCAGTTGAACTCGCTCTCAGAGCAGGTGCAGAATGCCTCGGCCATCGCAGACAGTCACGACCAGAGCCTGCGTGAGCTCATGGACCAGCAGCGAGACCACGACAATGCCACCTCCATGAAGTTCGATGCACTAGAGACACGTCTTGACCGCAACGAGGGGGAAATGGACCGTATTACAGGGAATGTAAGCTTCAACACGCAGCTGCTCGGAGTGATCAGCGTGGACCTGAACGGTCTTCGTACCTGCTCCGAGACGGTGGCCCGGCACTCTGAACTGCTGCTGGGGCTGAACAGCAGTGTGGCAGAAACCAGAGCCGACAACACGGAGCTCAAAACCCAGCAGGAAGAACTCGCCGCCAGGCTCGACAAAGAGGTCAGCAGCCTCTCCATAGTCATGGAGGAGATGAAACTGGTCGACAGCAAACACTCGCAGCTCATCACGAATTTCACCATCCTTCAGGGTAAGATCTGAGGCTAGGTCTTTATTGATTAAAATATAAACACTTATTTTAAAAAAATTGTTTTGTTATAATCATTTATATTTTACGTTTTAATTCCTATTTATGGTAAGTAGTGTTATTTTAGTATTGTTTATGTGATATTTTAGCTTTTATTTGTATATTTTTGACATTTTTAATTATGTATTTATTGATGTTAATATTCAGGTTTTAGTTTCTATTTATTTCCAGTTAGTAATTTTTGTGTTTTAATAATTTATATAACTTATGTATAACTTATTTAAAAAAACAAACAAACATATAAACACTTAATAAGTTTATATAATAAAATTATTTTCAATTAGTTGCCAAAGGAATTTTTTTTTGTTAAGTTAAAGTTTTTCATCTAGTATTTATATTTAAGCTTTAATTCAGTTCTATTTAGTAACTGAATCGAAGAACCTATTAATAATAATAATAATAATAATTATTATTATTATTATTATTATTATTATAAAGTATTTTAAAATGATTAAAAATTAAGTGTTTTCAAAAATCATTTAATTATTTTTATTATATTTATGTGTATATATATTATGTTTTAATTCATATTTATAGTAAGTAGTGTTATTTTAGCATTATTTATAAATGCTATTTTAGTTTTTAGCTTTTATTTNAGTTGCCAAAGGAATTTTTTTTTGTTAAGTTAAAGTTTTTCATCTAGTATTTATATTTAAGCTTTAATTCAGTTCTATTTAGTAACTGAATCGAAGAATCTATTAATAATAATAATAATAATTATTATTATTATTATTATAAAGTATTTTAAAATGATTAAAAATTAAGTGTTTTCAAAAATCATTTAATTATTTTTATTATTTTTATGTGTATATATATTATGTTTTAATTCATATTTATAGTAAGTAGTGTTATTTTAGCATTATTTATAAATGCTATTTTAGTTTTTAGCTTTTATTTGTATATTTTGTTTTCATTTTAAACTTAGTTTAACTTTTATACATTTTATGTGATATTAACTTTCCAGTTAGTAATTTTTGTGCTTCAACTTCATTTAAAAAAACTTACGTATAACTTATTAAATAAAAACATACAAAAACATAAAAATATTATATAAGTTTTTCATCTAGCATTTATTTTTAAGCTTCAATTCAATTATTATTTAGTAAATGAATCAAAGAACTCAATAATAATAATAATATTAATAATAATAATAAAGTATTTTAAAAATGATTAAAAATTAAAGTGTTAATTATATTAAATTATTATTTTAAAAATGTTTTTTAACATTTGTGATAATCATTACTATTAGATATATTTTAATTTATAGTTATAGAACTTAGTGCTATTTTAGCATTATTTATAAATACTATTTAGTTTTTTGCTTTTATTTGTATATTTTCTGTTTTCATTTTAAACTTAGTTTGACTTTTATAATTTTGTGCTATTGACTTTATGTATGTATGTATGTGTTTCCTTATTTTTTTTATTTTACAATTTAGGTTTTAGTTTCTATTTATTTTCAGTTAGTAATTTTTGTGTTTAAACTTAATTGTAATAACGTATTTATTTAACAAAAACATATTATGTATTTCAAGTGTAAAATTTCAAATTTAAACACTTTGTACACTTTGTAGAACTCTGAATATACCCTAATACTTCATTTTCACTACCAGCAATTTGTGCTTTTAGACAATTAAAATGGAAATTAATTTCCTTGTTTCATAATTTCAGGTCCTCCTGGTCCAAGAGGTCCTCGGGGAGACAAAGGGTCCCAGGGGCCACCTGGCAAAGCTGGCCAGAAAGGTGAAAATGGTGAAAAAGGAGCACCTGGTGTTGCTGGGCCTAAAGGAGAAAAAGGTCCACCGGGCCCTCCTGGTGTACCAGGGATGAAAGGGCCACCTGGATCAAGAGGAAGCCCTGGGCAAAAGGGTTCCCGAGGATCAGGGGGCAGGGCAGGGCCTTCAGGAGAGAAAGGTGACCCTGGTATACCTGGTCTGCCTGGAAGAGATGGTCAGTCAGGTCCTCAGGGCCCACAGGGGCCACAAGGACTCAGAGGGCCAGCTGGACCAGCTGGACCTGCAGGACTGGAAGGACCCCGCGGACCCATTGGCCCCATTGGCCCACCTGGACCTCCTGGATTACCAGGACTTCCTGCGCCAGTAGTTCTGCCCCCGGTAGATCCACAAGGCTTTGTGAACCGCCAGGTAGCGCCACCTCCTACAAGTACACCAGGTACTAGCTTTTCTCATACTCACTGTCACTGTTTACTATATATTTTTATATTTTTATAGACTGTTATACTATTTATAAATGTATATTTATTAAATATATACATGTGTGTATATTTATTTATACATATAAATATACGCAGTGCACACACATATATAATGTAAACACAAACTTTTATTTTAGATGCGATTAATCGATTTGACCAAATAAGGATCTCAAAATATTTGACATTAGAGATCGGTTCATACTTTGAGATGTATTTTGTTCATTTGTAGGGCTGCCCCCTAATAGTTGACTAACCGTTAGTCGATGAGAAGAGGCTTGATCGACCAAAATATGATTAGTCGCAGAAAAAAAAAAGACGGACAGATAGTTGATGGCTGGTCTGTGTGGTAATCTAGTACATTGGGCAGAACATCCATACGCTCAACTATCATTCATCGACCTCAAATATGGGTTTTCATCTGAAATATGTCAGTTGCAGCAACTTTACGTGGCTGCTCAATCTAATGTTAACCTAGAAAACTGTACGTTATTCAAGTGTGTAGAAGCTGAATATTAGCGCGCTCACTGCATAACAGATGGAGGCGCCGGTGCGGTCACTTGCTCTTAAAATACTCCGTCATTTATGCTCATACAGATAAGAGTAATACATCCCATGAATCTGTAAAGACTCTACATTTATCTGTGTGGACTCACGATAACAACGAAATGTTGCGCTTTTGTAAAATAATTAAAGCAAACAGTGAAACTGTAAACTTGAGTGCGAAACTTCAAAACTCTGTGCCTTGTTCAGACATGAAAAAAGAGTGAAATGTCTACTTTTAAATGAACCAATTCAAACAGAAAACAAATATTCTCAGAAAATGTAATCCTTATGAAACATAAATTACAGGTGCATCCACTACTGCAGAGATGAAGAATCAGTGTTGCAGACCTCATCTCTTAAGATGAAAACAAAGAAAGCACTAGTTAAAATACTTAAATGTTAATGCAGCCTCCTTACTGTTTTTCTCTGACACTAATGATTACTTCCGCTGGTGTACTGTGGTAAGCTTTTTTTGCATGCGCTTGAGGTCTTATTAGGCTATGTAGGCAATCAAAGGCTCATTACTATGACTTATATGGTTTATTAATAAACATGCGACTAATAGTCGACTAACGCTTAAGTAAACGACTACTAGTCGACCAGAAAAATCTTTAGTTGAGGGCAGCCCTATTATTTTGTATAAAAGTTGTCAAAATCCTACAAACCACAATTTAATATGTTACTGATACTGTTACTGAACACAAAACTAAGAAAGATGCATTGCACAGGGAAATTATAGCGTAGAGTTTGCATCTTTATACCAGTTTCTATTTTTACAGCTTGAAAAGTTGAATTGTATAAAACCAGTCTTTCTCGTAAGTGTTATTTTTAATGTGATAATATTGTTTAATATGTTTTCTTTGTTATCTAAGGGTGCCCACCTCAGTGGAAGAGCTTCAGAGACAAATGTTACTACTTTTCATCAGAGAGTCTCAACTTTGACGAAACGAAGGAAAGATGCAGCAACAAGAGTTCAACTATGCTGATTATCAATGATGAAGATGAGCAGGTAAATCCTGGATACTATTCACCAATATGAAATACACCTTAAAAGGGTTAGTTCACCCAAAAATTCTGTCATTAATTACGTACCTTCATGATATTCCATATCGTCAGAACACAAATTAAGATATTTCTGATGAAATCCGAGAGCTTTCTGACCCTGCATAGACAGCAACACAACTGACACGTTCAAGGCCCAGAAAGCTAGTAAGTACATTGTTAAAATAGTCCATGTGACATTACAGTTGAACCACGGATGTCACATGGACTATTTTATCGATGTCCTCACTACCTTTCTGGGTCTTGAACCAGTTATGTTGCTCTCGGATTTCATCAAAAAGATAATTTGTGTTCTGAAGAAGGCCTTACAGGTTTGGAACGACATGAGGGTGAGTAATTAATGACAGGATTTTCATTTTTGGGTGAACTATCCCTTTAAATAAACAGCGTTAACTATATTAAAACAGCGTAGAACTCTAGACCTAACATTACTCTAAATATTTTACACAATGGCTACTTTATTATCTATCACAGCTGTGGATAAAGAGGCAGATTTCTGGAAAGGGCTACTTCTGGCTGGGTCTCACTGACAGCGTTGAGGAAAACACCTGGAGATGGGTGGACGGGAGCTTGCCCAACTATACGTGAGTTAATAACTGAAATAAAATACCCATTAACTCTATCATCGTTAATCCAGTGTATGTATAATACATAATGTGTATCTAGTGTATATCATTTGCTACATTATCTTGAGGATCCTCAGTAATGTAATGAGGAGATGGCAGTGCGAGGAAACATTCCCCATTAGTCTTGTCTGATTTTAATTGAAAGGAAATGGAAGCCTGGACAGCCTGATAACTGGAGCCATGGTCACGAGGCTGGGGAGGACTGTGCCGGGTTAATACACGAGGCCAGTTGGAACGACTTTTTCTGCACAGAACGCATTGGTTTCATTTGTGAACGAACTAATGAATGTAAGTTGCAATTCTTGTTTCTTGCACATATTTTGTTGAAACATGTTATCTGCTTGGTGTGTTCATTGAGGTCTTTTCTCTATTATTCACAGCCAAAGTTCCAGTTTTATAGCACCTGTTGTGAATAAACAGAGAATACTGGATAAGACAATCACAGAGACAGTTCAGAAGACTTCTGTCACAGTATCCTCTCACAAAGTACAAACAATCGCTTTGCCTAGAGAGCCACGTGTGTGACGGACACAAACTTCATCGACAATCACGAATGATTCGAGACTGCAAACTATACAATACACTGATCACCAGTCATGTTAGTGTTTAGATAAGTGAAAAAGCTGTAATGTATTGTAATCATGTGATTGTAAATACCTGTTTTACCTGTGTCATTAACAAAGCTGATGCCACATTATTCCAGTGCAATACAATGAAGCTTTGTAGCTGCTTTAATTAAAATAAAGCTTTTAACAGCCAACCGTAAAGCTACAGTTAATATGTTGATAATGACTATAATCCAAAATATGTTCTCACCAGAGTTTTACTTCTTATGTCTTGGACATCATTGATGTGATTTATGAATAGATCTTTAAAGCTTTTAATTTTTCAAATATTTGATTATGCCGTAGCTATGTATAAAATAGTTGTGTATTTGAATACATGTACATGTATGTAGTCATCATCAAAGACCATGTTTTTATCTGAAATAAAATATAGTTGGTATTTTTCAATAGGCTTTATGTTGAAGTCCTTATAAAAAAAATAATTTTGGAATGTCCTACTTATAATGCAATGATGCAATATGAATTTCAACTGCTTTATTTATAATGTCTTGTCAGTGTATATTTGTCTGTTGATTGGCTTACATGCATATATTTATATTCATATAATTTATATTATATAAAATTATATTTAACATGTAAACAATATTTTTCTTAAATATATACATGTATGTGTATGCATTTATATATGCATAACAAATATACACAGTACACACATATTATGTAAACAAAACCTTTTATTTTGGATGCGATTAAGCATTTGATTAACTTATTTTAGTATTAGTATTTTAAATTAATATTTCACAATATTACTGTTTTATGATTATTATTTTTTTTAGTATTAGTATTTTAAATTAATATTTCACAATATTACTGTTTTAACTGTATTTTTGGTTAAATAAGCCGTAGTGAGCTACACTCTAAAAAGTGCTGGGTTATTTCTGTGAACACGTTGGGTTAATTGTGCTGGGTCAAAATTCTGGGTTGTTTGAAGTACTGTAAACACACAGTTGGGTTGATCATGCTGGGTCAAATGGACTCTAGGGGTTCTTTCACCACTGAACATGCGGGTTGGGTTATTTTAACCCAACCGGTTTGTTTATTTTTCCACTTCATCGAACATTCTGGATTCTTCACTCGTCTCCTCGTCAGGCGGTCACGCGATGCGAAGCTTTGAAAAGACTCGTTTCTCCCAAGGGGTACAACTCCGACCGGAAACTAACAATGAAATGAATTGTTCTAGCTATTAGACTGTGTTTTATAACGTCTGCACCTACCCCAACCATAAACGTAGGCCTTACTACCCAAAAAAAAAAAAAAAAAAGTATTTATAGGTGCGTTCACGCCATGTCGGAATTCCCGTAATTACGAGATTCCAACTTGTAAAAAGCGTTCACGTCCTCGTAGAACTGAGAGCTACCACTTGTACCACATGACCGCTGTACCACCTGACCAACGTAGGCTCTGTTTAGGCGTTGATAGTGTTGCCATAGAAAAACATAATTCCGAGTCTGAGGAC
>JAHKKF010525846.1:0-17195 GCA_019740295.1 Labeo calbasu
ATGGAAAACAAATGGTGAATAGTTGCCAATTCGCCATTTCTAATATAATATTTATTTTTTTATTTCAGCTTCATTTCAATTAACCAAATATAGTACTATAGCTTTTATTATTATTTTGCTTACAAAAGTGGCCAAAAATATATTGACTGAAAATATAACTGATATTATTATAAATATAATGACATTATAATAAATATTTATTTATTATAATGTATAATGTATAAATATACATTTATACATTTTATATATATATACATATATATATTGACTATATAGGGGGTAAAGATTTGTATTTATTTATTCTAATTTACTTCTATATTCAGACTTACAACTGTATTTTCTTTATCTATTCTGATCCACATATATATATATTCAGACTTTATATAATTATTTCCTGTTTGGTATATATATAATTTGTATATTATACAAAAATAGCCCTAAAATATTTTGATAGAAAATATAAAACTTTTTTTTTTTTAATTATTTATTTATTTACATATGTTTATTTTATTTTTTAGCAAATATATTTAATTGGGCATTTTTTGTATATTGTATATTCTGAACTACATTTAAAAATATAATTTGAAAAAAAACCAAAAAACAAAAAACATACATATATATATTTCTGTCCAATTATTCAGTTTATTACCAGTCATAGTAGTGCTTTAACTTACATAAGTAACCATTTATAATCTATTTTTTTTATTATTTCAGCTTTATTTCAATAAACAAAAATGTTTCAGTTTTAGTAAACGACAACACCCCTGTTTGTCAACCTTAGCAACCAAAAATCACTTAAAACAACACCCAGCAACCTAAAAATAGTTTTGCATTCACCACTCATGTTTTTACTCATAAAAGCTACCTTGAATGATACCATTACTAAATAAAGGTACCACCATAGTACTTTATGTAAGCCCTGAAAAAGATATATATATATATATATTAATCAGAACTGTAATCACAAAACAAAATATCTGACTTCCAAGAAATTCTTCTGACTGAAGCCACACAGTTCACAGGAAACCTTGTATCAAAAAAAGTTTTTGTGTGTCTCTTTGAGTTTATCTCCATGGAGACGGCAGTGGCCCTGACTCCAGATGATCACAGCGCTTTGCAGACAATCTATTTGCTGTGTTCACACACACACATACACACTCACACAGGCCCCACAATGCCAGACCACACTGTCACATTCACTTCTCTTTCATTGCTAAAGAAAATCATTTCGAAAAGCGTCTGTCACAGCACAGTAAGAGAAAAGGAAAGTTCTCATTTACGCTCAGATTTAACGATCTGTAGAGTCTCATCGCAGAAACTGTGCTGTGACCTCTCTCTCTCTCTCTCTCACTTGCCAGCCATTTACAGAAAGTTAAAAATGCAGTATTTAAATACCTTCATGAGACGTTTGGATTTTAGAAACCTCCTTGTGACTTCCTATGGCTGTTTAAAAAGTAATGAGACTGAATAAAAAGGCACTCAAGTTAATAGCCTTGAAAAATTGTGCAGGAGTCATTTATCAGCCCTTCCAGGAAGCTGCATATGTTAGAAACGTTGGCACAGCCTTTATTATAACGGTCATATGCATTGGATAACTGTTGCCAGTGTGAACTTAAAACTACTAATCATTTATGAAAAAAGAAGTGATTATTTTCTAATGTCACAGAAACAGTCAACAGATTTACGAATGAATGCAAATGAGTAGTTGACAAATAACACGGGCATGAACTTTTACTATTATCATTCAGCACTGAAATATTTATTTATAAAAAAGGTTTTTACGTTTTTGAAAGATTTATGTAATGTCAGTTTTGATCAATTTAATGGGTCTTACTTAATAAAAGTCATTAAATTACATTTTAAAACATTAATATTTATTCATTTACTAAACTTCATTAGTTCTGTAGTCCAGCAAATACATTTTTAAAAGCAGTTTCCATATAGCCATCAAATAAATACGTTTAAAAACACATGTATAATAAACTAAAACTAGATTAAAAAGTTTGTATACAAACTTTAAGTAAGCTTGAAAAAGCCTAGTTTGAAAAAGTTTTAAAAGCTTGAAGTTTGAAGGTTTTCAGTTGGAAGTTTAAAATAGTCTTAAACATAGGCGCAAATCTATTGTCCCCCCCTAAAAATATCATTACAAGTGACTCTATGTATTGTAAATAATATCATGGACATATACTTAAAATAACTGTGTAAGTAATAAGACAATATAAACGCAAAAAAACATTTTAAGTTCAGAATTGTTTTGAGTCCCCCCTCCCTTGCCTCACAGTGGTTTGGTCCACTGCATGCTTTCCCCCTTTACTGATACACAAGTCCAGTCCAGTGGGAGAGCGCAAAGTTCTTCAGTAGTTGTGTAAGGAACTAGGCTGTCAAGGCTACTTTATTCACTTTAAACATCTGTGAAGTGATTCTTTCTCTTTAATACCGATGATGCTGGATTATAATAAATTAGTCATGACAAAAAATGATGATATCCAACGTATTTTTCTGAGCAATTATAAGGTTGTCAAGCTTAGCTTGTGTTAGCGTGTCACCCACTACAACTAAAACAGTGATAAGTCTGTGTGTGAACTCATATTAGGCTTATATTGTAGACCCACTGATGTGTTTTGCTCAATATGATGTTAAGTGGCAGATCAGTGGGCTTGCTGTGGTTAAATTAGAGATGTCCTCAGTCCCAGACAAACCTTAAAATACTATGTGGAGGACGCAAAATAATTCAATAATTATAATATGACTGCATGGTGAACCTATGAACCAAACTAATTTTTAAACATGGTCTCCATGCTGTGTACACATATCTGTCCTTGCAAGTACAATTTTGACTGTATTATTGTGTCCCCTTCCAAAACTGCTCTTGAGAAATTTTATGTTAGATGACATTCATGCCGTTGGTTTTAAAGATTAAAGTTTGAATGTTTTGAAGATAATACAGTCTATCAGAAAAACAGATATGGTTGCTAAGACATTCTATGTGTTTGTTAGGGTGTTGCTATGCAGTTGCTTGGGTACCCAGATTGGTTGCTAGGGTGTCATATCATATCATGTTCCTTTGGTATGCGGGGTGGTTGCTAGGGTGTTGCTATGCAATTGCTAGGGTACTCTGTGGTTTCTACGGTGGTCATAGGGTACACAAAGTGGTTGCTAAGGTGTTGTTATGTGGTTGCTAGGGTGGTTGCTAGGGTATCTGGGGTGGTTGCTATGGTGTTGCTATGCAGTTGCTAAGCTACTATGGGTGGTTGCTAGGGTGTTGCTATGCTGTTGCTAGGGTACCAGGGGTGGTTGCTAAATTGCTGCTCCTTGGCACCCAGACGTTGTGCTCCTTTTGCAATGAACGGAACATCTGCAACTGATATGGATGTGGTTGCTAGGTGGTTGATAAGTTGTTGCTAGGTGGTTGCTAGGATAGCCAGGGTAGTTGCTAGGGTGTTGCTATGCAGTTGCTAAGGTACTCCAGGTGGTTGATAAGTTGTTGCTTTGTGGTTGCTTGGGTACTCAAAGTGCTTGCTAAAGTGTCACTATGTGGTTGCTAGGGTACTTGGGGTGTTTGCTAGGATGGTTGTTAGGATACGTGGGCTGGTTGCTAGGGTGTTTTTAGCATGACTAGCATGTTGTTAGCATGATTACCAAGTTACAAGCATGTTGATATCATGACTAGCAAGTTACTAGCATGTTGTTAGTATGATTAGCAAGTTACTAGCATGTTGCTAGCATGATTAGCATGTTATTAACATGTTGCTAGTATGATTTGCATGTTGCTACCATGATAGCAAGTTACTAGCATGTTTCTAACATGATTAGCATGTTGTTAGCATTATTAGCAAGTTACAAGCATGTTGTTAGCATTAACATGTTACTAGCGTGATTAGCTTGTTACTAGCTTGATTAACAAGTTACTTAATTGCCAGTATGATTATCAAGTTACACACATGTTGCTAGCATGATTAGCATGTTACTAACTTGTTGTTAGCATGTTACTGGCATGTTTTTAGCATGATTACTAGCATGATTCTATTATAATTAACATGGAACTAGTATCGTATTAGCATGATTAGCATACTAGCATGATTAATAAGTTACTAGCATGATTCTATTATGGTTAACATGTTATTAACATATTGTTAACATAATTAACAAGTTACTAGTATGATTAGCGTGTTTTTAGCATGATTAGTGTTTTACAAGCTAGATTAGCAAATTATTAACGTTAGCATGATTAGCATGTTGCAAACATGTTTCTAGCATGATTATCATGTTACTAACATGTTGCTAGTATGATTTGCATGTTGCTATCATGATTAGCAAGTTACTAGAATGTTGCTAGCATGATTAGTAAGTTACTATGGGATTTTCCCAAATTTTAATCACGTAACATTTAATCGCTTATAAGCTTAAATAGCATTTCACGCCCAAAAAAAAGTTTATTGTTGTTTGACATGAACTGTAGCATGTCACGCAGCAGCACGTCACGCTCACCCATAAAGAGGCGTAAATTAAAAAATTCAGAGAATAAGAACATAATTTGTTGTAATTAATCCTCGATTACATAAGAGAAACCAAGCCAAGTGCAAACAACACTAAACAAGGCTGTGCTTTTGAATGAAACAGAAGACAGACACTTGAGCACACACCCACCACTCACTGGGGGCTCCGTGCCTTTGCACTGAATCATCAGGGCAGGTCTGGGTTTGGTTGGGTTGGGTTAGTTGGGGTTGTGTGTCTGTGTGTGTGGGAGGGCCAGAGCAGGGATATCCCTCCATGGCTGCATGAGAATGAGTCATTCAAGCCACTGCTTAAAGAGAGAACAATGTGTCCTGTTTGCGTTACCACAGGAAGTCCATTGCAGGATGTAGCAATGTCTCACTATCACGCCACTCCAACAAATATGCACGCATGCAACCGCACACGTACACAAAGAAGCTCTCAAAGAAGTGACTCTGCTAACCACAATAAACAATTTTTTCAACCACTACAGTATGTTATGAACTCAAAACACGTTTACTACAGTGCATGATATGTAGACTAATATATTTTGAGGATTGCATCAGATAAAAAAAAAAAAACTGGTCTGTATTTATGGCATTTCTGCGTGTGTTAAACTTGCTCGGCAGCTCACTCGGTACAGCACTGCACTTGCGATGCGTAACACTCTTTTATGAGCCCTGCAAAACACAAGTCACAATAAAAGAGTTCAGAGACTTGTAGAAGCAAGCTAAAATGCTATTATGGCTTCAGCAAACGTGTTTTTATCTCACATTTGCATTTGTTAACACTATCTGTTAGTGTAGGATTTAGTGTACAGCTGATGTAAAAAGTTTGCAGAATCTGCAAAATGCTATTTATTTGACCAAAGGGATCATACAAAATGCATGTTATTTTTTATTTAGTACTGACCTGAATAAAAGACAAAAAAAAAAAAAAAAATAGTTGAATTTATAAAAATGACCCCATTCAAAAGTTTACATACACTTGATGTTTAATACTGTTTTGTTACCTGAATGATTGAATGAGTCCCTTGTTTGTCCTGAACAGTTAAACTGCCCACTGTTCTTCAGAAAAATGCTTCAGGTCCCACAAATCTGTTGGTTTTTCAACATTTTTCCATTAAGAGCTGGGAGTGAAAACTTTCTGAATTTAAAGATCAAGGTAAATTTAACTTATTTTGTCTTCTGGAAAACAAGTATCTTCTGTAACTTCTGAAGGGCAGTACTAAATTAAATATATATATATATATATATATATTTAGGTAAAATAAGAAAAAATGTACACATCTTCATTCTGTTCAAAAGTTTTCACCCCCCGGCTCTTAATGCATCGTGTTTCCTTCTAAAGCATCAGTGAGCATTTGAACCTTTTGTAAGAGTTACATATGAGTCCCTCAGTTGTCCTCAGTGTGAAAAGATGAATCTCAAAATCATATAGTCATCATACAGTTGTTAGAAAGGGTTCAAATACACAAAGATGCTAAAAAAACCAAAGAATTCGTGGAACCTTTCTGAAGAACAGCGAGCAGTTTACCTGTTCAGGACAAACAAGGGACTTACAAACAACTATCAATAAAAAAAGAAGGAGAAAAAAAAACAGCTGTGGATCATTCAGGTAACAACACAGTATTAAGAACCAATTGCATGTGAACTTTTGAACAGGGTCCTTTGTATAAATTCAACTATTATTTTCTCTTGTGGACTATATGTAAACATCTTTTATGTGGAATATCTTATTCAAGTCAGTTCTAAATTAAAAAATAACATGCATTTTGTATGATCCTTCTTAGTTTGGTAAAATAATTAACATTTTGCAGATTCTGCAAGGTGTATGTAAACTATTGACCATATATGCTGTTATTTTCTAACATGATAGAGCATTAAGCTTTTTGTGTTTTGGGTGATTTTTAGCACATCTGTATGTGGTTGCTAGATAACTGCAATAGTTTTTGGAAGGTTGCTGACTGGCCTAACTGGCTTTCCTCTATATAATTCTATGTTTTTGTCAACCAGGCAAAAATTGCCCAAAGGTTACCAACATACAGTATTTTAGAGGAACTAAATTTCTTCTTCTTCTTTTTTTTTTTCCTTTAGAAAGGATGAATTTGCTTTTGTGGCAGTTAAACAACACAAACAAACCCAGAGCTGGCCAAAGTGTAATGAGAAACATCTGTTCCTGTCCGGCCTGGCTAGAGGTCTCCCATTTAAGCATTACGTTAGTCCACGGTTTCCAATGCCCCCCTCAGCTTGTACATGTATCCCACACTGATTTTATGCAACTTCTTTTGAAGTCAGGAAGAGGAACAATTGCAGATCTGTAAAGAACGAAACTTTTGTTGTAGCAGCATGCTTATGAAACGCAAGTCGAAAACACCCATAAAGTTTTAATGAACTTAATGGATGACTAATGAAACCGGAGCTTTTCAGGGCGATGAGTTCAAATCCAAGAGTGCACGGAATACTGAACAATAAATGCCGTGTTAGTAATTGTGCAAACAGCACGGATTAGATAAAGATATCAACAGATACCATTACTCTCTTACTAAATTATTCCATCGCCCACGCTGGCCACCCTGGAACCCCCTGCTCTCTTCCCAACACCAGCATCCAACTCAAGGCCTGATGTCGGTATTTACTCATACTTTCCGGGGGTCACAGTGTCGCCACTCGTGGCTGATGGGAACGTGTTGTTTTCCTCTGTTTTGATTGGCTGCAGTGTGCATGGGAAAGGACCACTTGTCCTCTGAGGTTTCCCTCCTTCCAGCCAACAAGTGTGGAGTTTCTGACTGGACAGGGCTTCCGCAATGGTAACCCCTCTACGCTAAAGCGGAAATGCACCGATATCCTCCTGCTGGAATGTGACCTGAGAGAATCCAATCTTGGGAAATGACTGGAATGCATAGACAAAACTACGTTCTAACAAATTATTTGATTTCATATTAATAAATGCTAAGTTTGTGAAGCTCAGCCATTCAACCCAGTTACTACAGTTATTTTAATATAAGTGAATTGATAACTGCAACCTTGTAACTAATTCAAAAATGGAATTTCAAAGAAACTAATTTAGTTTTTATTTATAAAATGTATTAATATTTGTATATAATGTTTATTTTTATAAAATATGCAGCTACATGCATTAGTATTTTAAAGTGGATTCAGCAGGTCCAGTAATTTCCACAAATAAAAAAAAAATCACTGAGGTAGACAAACATTTTAAGCGCCGCCTTTTACTGATCCTGTTTTGCACAATTTTGGTAGGAAGTGATAAATGAATTTATCTTTATAAAATTGCCTTTAAATGTCTCAGCAGAAATAATCTGAATTTTTCGTTTAATGGAAATGGAATGAAAACACCACAAGCCTTTGCGAGTTATAAATGCCTGAATAAAGCGATAAAAACTAATACAAGATCAAAATATTCAAGATCAAAAGCATATTCTACATATTGGTCTGAATGAGGAATTACTCTGAGGACTTCGTATTTGATCTCGTAGTGCACTCTACAAATTGTTCAGGAAGTATTTTTTTTTGCCTTGTGTAACAAGCTTTAAAATATAACAAAATCAGGACTAACCAAAAAAGTTTCTAACTGGTTACAAAAATGGCTTAAAACAAAAGTTCATTTAAGAACTGTGCATATCACATTTGTTAATAATAATAATAATAATCTGTTTCAGAAAAAATCTGTTTACACAAAAACATCATGATATGCATAATGTGAATGAATGAATGAATTTCAGTATTTTCAAAAGCATGTGTGATCCTGGACCACAAAACCAGTCAAGTGTCAATTCTTTTTGAATATGAGATTTATACATCATCTGAAAGCTGAAATAAGCTTTCCGTTGATGTATGGTTTGTTAGGATAGGATAATATTTGGCCGAGATACAGCTATTTGAAAATCTGGAACCTGAGGGTGCACAAATAAAATCAAAATATTGAGAAAATCACCTTAAAAGTTGTCCAAATAAAGTTCTTAGCAATGCATATTACTAATCAAAAATTAAGTTTTGATATATTTTCGGTAGGAATTTTACAAAATATCTTCATGGAACATGACCTTTACTTATATCCTAATGATTTTTGGCATAGAAGAATAATAATTTTGACTCATACAGTGTATTTTTGGCTATTGCTACAAATATACCCATGCTACTTAAGACTGGTTTTGTGGTCCAGAGTCACATATGATTTCATGCACAATGATATACTGATCTTATCCTTTAAATGAACACATTAAGTTCTATTCATTCATATCCAGACATTTCACTGTCTATTAAACATCTCATAACAGAGATTATAAAATAATTGGACATCATAAATCTGCCCTGAAGATCCAATCACTAGATCTCAATGAAAGAGCAAGATTATCTGAACACGAACATAGGCAGTTTCAACATTGCATTTGTGATCTTTCAAACAACTCACCAATACAACAAACATTTATGTTGTGGAGACGGAGATAGAAAGAAAGAAACAGCATGTCAGCTATGAAACATGGCTTTGCAAACACATTCTTCAGTCTTTTAATAGCACGGTATATGCTGCCAATCAACTTGACACGTTTTCAGACACAATGCTGTACACACCCTATTGTGTATATGAATATATTTCAAGATTGTTTAACTGAGCACTGCACGGGCATGCGAAAGCTATAATAAAACACTTGCATGCTTGAGTAAACCACACCAACAAAAAAACACGCTAGAGGCTAGTGCTTGGTGGTATTCCCATGTTAGCAAGGAAGTCTAAACTATGAGAAACTGCTTATACAACACACGTGTACTTGATCACATTTGACATCTGGCACAATGAAACAAACAAAATGAAGCTACACAAAAACTGTCCTTGTCGTATGCAGTCTTTTCGCCTAAAAAAGTAGACTGGGTGAAAAACCCAGACGCAACGTCAATGAAACTTTGATGTACCATCACAGCTGAATTTTGTAGAGAACATACTAGGGAGGAAAAGTCTTTGACATAACACATCTGTTTCAGACTAACCCCTCCGTCATTTGTTTATCGCTAATAGAGAGTGAGAGTGATTGGACACTCCTCAAAAGTTCCCTAGAGCTTCTCGAGACTTCTAGAAGCATAACAAGCACCATCTTCCACAGCTGAAGACCACAGCATAGCTGAAGAATGAATAAGAAAGCAAACAGTGTTTGAAGGTAGTAAAAAGAAACATGAGTCACTTTGTGAATCTTTGAGTCACTTTGGATCCTGCCAGCCTTTTATGTATTTCTAACCAAACCCAGGCGTGAATGAATCAGAGCATGTGGTCTGTGAAAACAATGGTGCACCATTCCTGGTTACAGGGCAGACTAAGTCAACTATGGTGAATGGGAGCCCTTCCTGGGTGGTGGACCTGGTTGAAACTTCAAAAGGCTTGTCCATGAACCACCTACAGTCCATTCACCAACCATGTGATGGCAAGAACCGCTTCAAATATGCAGTCTTCATGTTACTGGCTGGCCTTACGCAGCCTCCAGGAGTCAGAGTGTACCAGCCTGCCTATAAACAAAGTTGTATCTGTACCAAGCTGATATAATGAGGACTTTTGAGGACTAATATTTGGATGTGCCAAAACTCTTGTTGGTTGATTTACACGTCTCCTGTCCGAATGGGTGGTTCTGGTCCAAAACAGGCCGCAGTGTGAACCAGACCAGTGAATCCCAACCTTGTTCCTGGATGCTGCCCAACAATATGCATTTTTAATGTCTCCCTTATCTGACCTATTCATTTCTGGTCTTTAGTAATTAGCAAGAGTTCAAAAATGTGTAATGGGGAGGAGTCTCCAGGAACAGGGTTGGAAAACACTTGACCAGACTATGTGCCGATAGGGCGGTCACAATCCTGCTTCTTGGTGTGGCCTGTTAGCCATTGTTATGTCCCATTCCTAACGGCTGGAGCAAGCCGTGATGAAGAACAGCTGCTCGAGGGTTGGGGCTCATGGTTTGGGACCTTCACTGGAACAGGAGGATGGGAGATGGAATTTAAGTAGGTGTAATGTATTCAGCCCTGCATCCAGTGTCCTTCCAACCCCCTCGCAATTTGCAAACACCTCCCCCTTGTTCCTTACACTTTCGGGAGGTTTATTGACTGACATTTCAGGAAAGACGAGGGGGCCGTGTGCCAGCAGTAACTGGAGCGGTGACAAATCACTTTATGGAAAGAGCAACCTGTTTACTCTGAAGCCAGAGCGTCCCCTCACCCTACCTTCAGCCTGCAGGGCCCGGAACCGGACAGACCTTCACCTTATCCCGTATTGATTGTCCCTGCCCCCTCCCTCATGGGACGGATCATTTATTTTCAGGGTGATATAAGTGGAACTGATTAGAACAAGGTCTGATTGATTTGCTTACGCATGTGTCGTGGCACTCCGGAGACGATCGAGCCTGGCGGGAAAGGAGAGCAATCGCCTGATCCTTGCCAGGATCTCAAACAAGGGGCATTATCGTTTGGTGTCCAAGCGAGCATGAGTTTGCCACCGCATTTGTGAATGTGACAAAGAGTCTTCCGAGAAAAACACATGCGGCATTCATTTGCATTTCATTGTGTTTGCAAAAACCGCAGCTCTCAAAAACGAGGAGATAAATGATGGTGTGTCGCTGAAAGTGCTCGCTCTCACTACGCTGCTCTGATTTATTCCGTTTGAGATTTCGACCTTAATGCAGGTGTGTGCGTGCTGCAAACGCCGTTGGCGTCCTTGTCTGAAGAGTTTCCGCATCCAAGTAATTCTAATGAGCCCACTTCACTTGTGATTGACTCTTTTTCAGACAACAAAGTGATGTGTGTCCTTCTCTCGAACAATGATAAAAGGTGCAGGAGTCCTCCGAGAAGCCTGTCTAAAACGCATTTATCTTGTCACATGCATTGTCGTACTGCTGTACTCACAAACTCAGTGCAGTGCTGTGAATGGTAACATCATTTCTCACTGCTCTGAAATGTTTTTATTTTTTTTTATTTTTTGGGAAAAACATGTTAAAATAACATCAGTCTTTTTTCTCTATGGAATGCATACCTTGAGGATATTGAGTGAATTCTGTAAAGACAATGTTTTGGTGATTTTTGCTCACTACTCCACAATTTACAAACATGGACAGGAAACCAAGTAGCTTCTTGAGGAGAGGTGGGACTTTTCTAACAATCTAGCTGATGGTTTTTGCCAAGTTGGACAATACAAGGACTGAAAAATCTCATACACATTAATGCGATGTTCATGGCTCTCGAAATCAGCCATATCTAGAGACCATAATATCATAGAGACTTTAAAGAGATTAAAAATTACCCCATGATTTCCTTCTCTCAAGCCATTTTACATATATGACGTTCTTTCAGTAAAATACAGTCGCAGTTATTTTAAAAAAATGTCCTGGGTTCTCCAAGCTTTATAATGGCAGTGAATGGGGTTTAAGATTTTGAAGCCCAATAAAGTACATCCATTTATCATAAAAAGTACTCCACATGGCTCCGGGGGGTTAATAAAGGCCTTCAGAGGTGAATCTATGCGTTTGTGTAGGAAAAATATCCTCATTTAAAACTTCACAAACCGCAATCTCTTGCTTCCTCTAACTGGCATACGTGCACCCATCAGAGAGTGGCCTTCCAGCGGATGACGTAGGATGTAGGCGAGCGCAGAAGAGTGAGCAAAACAAAGCACCGGTCACAAATTAGAAGTACAAAATGAGGATTTATGAAGAAAAATGTTGGAGGATTTCAATATAAACCAAGAGGAGATTGGTTTTCCTTTTGCTGTAAACAAAACTTTGGTTCCTGTGAGACTAGCATAGACTACGCACATACGTCATCTGCTGGAACGCCACTCATGAACGTGCATAAGACAGTTAGTGGAAGCTAGACTTTCCGGTTTATATAATCAATATCACACAAGTAGACATGAGATATGGCTGTATATTGGCACGGCTGTTTAGCCATAGGTCGTCAGTAATCACAGCGTGCCAATATACAGCCATATCTCACGTCTACAAGTGTGATATTGCGTTTATACAACAGTTCAATGGCACAAGTGTGTAAATACATAAAGAAAACAACACCAGAGTGTCTATAAAAGCCCTCTTTTGTGCAGAACTACTTCCTTCCACTAAGTCTCAGTTTGACAGTTGAACAGCTCAAGCCTCCATTACTAATTCCAAAATGTCACTTTAGAACTAGTAACGAAAAAGTTTCTTAGTTGAAAGCTTTTTGTATTACTGTATTAAAAGCTCACTGTATTATGTAGAGTAATATGAGAGAGAGAGAGACGGACTGAGCAAGTGTGATTACCTGCATCTGATACAGCATTCATTCTTCAGACCGGTCTGTATTCACAACAAACATATGTTTAAATATCTGCTGAGGAAAGCGTTATCTTTGTCATAACATTAATGTTCATCATTTCATCTGTTAAGGGTGATTTTGCTGCTCAGTGCATTTGTTCGCTGCATCAAGCTGTTGTTGAAACTAAAAAGAACTTCATGTTTATAGCATTTACTTTAAGTAAAAATCTTTACTGCTGACTCATAAAAACAGTTTCTTGTCAAAACAATGTAACTAAAATCACCATCACGAACACGCACCGCTTCTCAAAACTAAACATTATTATTAAATGCTATTATTTAAATAAAATATTATTTATTGATTAATTATATTTAATAAACAACAACAACAGCCATCATTAAAGTAGCTAGGCAATTCAGTCAAAAGCACAAAGACGCTCTGATATACAGCATTGAATTTACATAAACGAGATTTGCCAAAACTATCTTCTCTGGAACAAATAATAAATTAATGAGACCAAAGACAGTCTGTTAGATTTACACAAAACAAATTATATCTCATGTTTAACCACTATAGAGACATCAGAGCCAGCAGTAAATTCCAGAAGATATGGCCGAGATGAGGCGCTCTCAGGCAGGTCCATGAACGCTAAACGGCCACTGACAGTCTGGAGCTCACATGTCAGAAAACGTCAATGCAAATTTTCAAATAGACGTTATCTTTATTAACAAACTGCATATTTGAACTATAAACAAGTATATTCTTACCTGAAAACCACTTAAAACTACATTCCGTAGCACAAAACAGTAATATTTATAAAATGGTATTGGATTTGGGCGTCCATCATGACACTCGCTGTAAGAAGAACCGCAAGGGAAGTGATACGATTACAAATTGTGAAATCTCTGTAAGAATTCTGATATTACTCTAATATCGCACTCTTATCCACAATCAGATTGAAGGATCAGAAAGAACTGTTGTATAAAAAGTTTTAAATATGAATATTTTTTCTTACCAAAACGCATCAGTTCGCTCCAGAAAGCATTTTTATGCTGGATTTATGTACTTTTATTGGATGTCATAATCTTAAACACCATTCACAGTATATTATTCCAAACTATTTAAAGCTTAAAAGCAGAATAATTGTATCACATTGTCAAAAATATCAAAATGTACTTTATTTTAGAAATTAAAAACATGTTAATTGTAATAAAAAATTTTTTTTTCAAATCATTGTCTATTAAAGAGCAGGTTGTATGGTATTTTAAAGTGTCCTAATATTGTATTGGAGTCCCTTACAACAGGTTTAAATGCATCTACACTCTTAAAAATAAAGGTGCGTCACGATGCCGTAGAAGAATCTTTTTTGTCTAAATGGTTCCATAAAGAACCTTTAACATCTGAAGAACCTTTCTGTTTCACAAAAGGTTCTTTGTGGCGAAAGAAGGTTCTTCAGATTATAAAAAGGTAAGAAAGAGATGGTTCTTTAAAGAACCTTTGACTGAATGGTTCCTTGTGGAACCAAAAATGGTTCTTCTATGGCACTGCTTTGAAGAACCTTTTAAAGCACCTTTATTTTTAAGAGTGTAAGGTCAGAAAACATTGTAATTTTCTCCGAAATATACAATTATAATTGTATATTCAGAAAGCGATTGGGCTAGTTTAGGGCTAGTTCTGAGTAGCAATTGGGCAGGTTTTTGTTGTGAAAACCTGGCAACCCTGGCTACTATTGACAAAGCATGCACCAAAACAATAATATAGTGCTACAATCCAGTCTTTAAATAATGACATAAAAACATTCATGTCCACAGCTAAAGTTTAGATGCTAAACTGTAAACACTTAACAAAACAATAACAATGGATACTTTAGCCGAGTGCTAATGTGACTAACTGATGAAACAATTTATTAGAACAATAAAGTAATTAGAACAACGACAGTCTACATCAATCAACACACTTAGGAAATACTGGGTTCACAGCGAATTCTCAGAACTATTTCAATAAGACATGGAAACCTAACGCTGCACTAGGTATCACACATTAGCATAAACAACTTGCTATTTTGAGCACTCAATTGAAAATGTACACATAACGTTTTAATCGTACTTACAGGTTGTGGTTCGGAGATGCTTGTTAGTCCAAATAAGGAAAGTTTAGAAGCCAACGAAGATAAAAGCCAAAATTAAACCACAACAAAACATTTAAACTGTATTCCTGTGGTATCGTGGAAAAAATGAATTTGAACCACTGATTCTTCATATAATCATCTTTCGGCATTTAAAACAAAACAAACTCGCTTTGACAGCGCAGAACACATCTTCTCGACATGATGTAAACACACTAACTAGCGGAAGTGTTTGTGGGCAGGTACAGATTATGCAAATGTGTTACCTAGTGATGTAAATAAGTAACAGGCAGAAGATTTGAAAATGTAACGACTCGTTAAGGTGGCTCTGAGTCGACTCTTTCTTTTGAAAAACAATATCTTTATCATGCACTTTTTGATTAACAGCTTTGCAGACTTTTTACAATAAGGGATAGCTACGTTACAAACTGCAAGAAAATATATTTTTTGCAAACCCATATGACCTGCTCTTTAAATACATTGAAATTCTGCATGCAATGTAGGAATTACACGTTCATTTATTTATGAATATCGTTGGACTGACTTTGACAAAAGTATAGATTTCAGCAAAGTCAACAGTATATTCAATTGCTCTAGGGTATATTACTCTCCACACTATGAGGCTGTTATGCAATCAGTAAATTCCCCAAACAGTCTCCCACAGATCCAGATCCACCTTTAGCTAAAACTTTCCCAAATGCCACGGTGATATTTTCACATGTCAACTTCCTTCTCCCATGTTCCCCTGCTCCTCACTGACGAACCTCATCTGCCTACGTCCATATAGGAAACTAACACTGCCTTGTGTGTGTGAGTTAGGGGACGGTGAGTGGGGGGCCCCAAAACTCCCGTCTGCTCACATTCCAACTGGGTTAAGTAGAAAGACTGACACAAATAGCCCATCCTTCACACACACAGACTACGAGGAGATGGATTTTCCAGCGCTAAAGACTCATTCCTAATTCCTCCTCCAATTCTGTATATCTGTCAAACAGCTTACTACAGCACATTTAAATGTCAGTCTAGCTGATGAGTCATAAGAAAGCTGTTTAATTACACGTAGACAAAATGTGTCTCTCTCACAAGGTATTCCAAGGTCTCTCAGAATACCGGAAAAAGCTATACCCCGTCTCCCTATCATTAGCTTAAGTCATTTATCCTAAATGCTGATATAGGGACTGGGGGAGGGGCTTTAACCACCCACCCTTATGACTTATTCAGCATGATGTAGTGCTGTGTCACCATAATGGCTCCTGATGCCGTCTGTAACGGATGGTGGACTCAAAGTGGCCGGTTGGTAGATTAATAAGCGGTGCTCGTGTCAATCGATCGGGTGCCGGGTATTCAGGGTGTAAAACTGACCAGAAACAGGGCTGATGAAGAGGAAGTCGCCCATGTGACCAGAGAGCAAATCCCTGCTAAGGTTCAGATTGTCAAACGGTGCATTTAGAGATCACTGAAGCAAGGAATGTCTTTATCCTTCCTGTATTAGCCGGTGATTTTAAGCTGTACGCTTTTGTCTTACAGACAACAGCCACTTGCTGCGGATCTGTGACAGGGAAATCACTGTGTTTCTTTAACTGTGGCCAATTTAAAGTATTTTGAAACACTTTTATCACACTCTAGTTTATTCGATTTGTCTACTAACAGTGTCTAAAAGTGGACATACTTGTAACACAGGAGAATTTGGTCATTTCTGCACCAAACAATCATGAACGAATGTATTTTCCACTACATCTCAAGTCATTTGTTCTGTTGTGGAAATGACAGATTTCATATATTTGTGGAAAAGTGCATTTGAAATAATTAAATAATCTTTTTAAGTAAACAATTATTAAATATTTTTGATTAATCAACTGCCATAGCTTGATTGCAAAATTTTCTTCATAGAAAACTTCTTGTTTAGCATGTATATTAATGAAAAATAAAATTAAATAAAATTAAATATGGTTTAACAATAAGTTTTTTTTGTAACTGTTTATGTTGGAAAATATGCCAATATATAACTTAATATAAATTATTATCCATTAAATCAATGTAAATCTTTTCTACACAAAAAAGAAAATTGCAGTTTGATTATTTCACTCTTTGATTATATTATCATGTTTAAAATATATTTTAAAATATATGTATAATAATATATTATTATTATAATTATATTATTATAATAATATATAATAATAATAATGATTGTAATAATATTTATTATTATTATTATTATTTCATCCATACACAAAAGTAACAGAAAAAAATGTTTACATTGCTACAAATATATATATGTATATGTGTGTGTA